>JBBYHM010108339.1:0-40587 GCA_038381775.1 Adansonia rubrostipa | reverse complement strand
CCCTATTTGACATGTGAACTTTGATTCTAAAAAATGGTGAGAAGAAAAGCTTTTTAAATGAAACCAAAGCATCAATGTCATTTATCCCAAAAAGGAGAATGACTTTATGGTGCCCAATCATGAAAGCAAAGGAGATTAATACATGAATCTGTGTTTGTCCAAATCGATAAATGAACTTTAATTCTAAAAAATAGTGGTAAAAGAAACTTTTCTTGTGAAACTAAAGCATCAATGTCATTTATCCCAATAACTAAAATTAGTTTATGGTGCCCAATTATGAAAAGAAAAGAAATTATTATGTGAATCTGTCCTTGTCCTAATTAAGAGACAAACTTTAATTCTAAAAAATAGTGGGAAAAAAAGTATTTCTTATGAAAGCAAAGCATCAATGTCATTTATTCCAATGAGGAGAATGAGTTTATGGATCCCAATCATGAAAAGAAAGGAGATTTTTACTTGAATCCTTATTTGTCCTAATTCATAAATAAACTTTGATTCTAAGAAATGGTGGGAAGGAAAGCTTTTCATATAAAACCAATGCATCAATGTCATTTATCGCAATGAAGAAAATGTGTTTATGATGGCTAAGCATGAAAGAAAATGTAGATCATTATTCGTATCAATGTTTGTCCTAATTGATGGATGGACTTTAATTCCAAAGAAAATGGCAGAAATAAAAGCTTTTCTTATGAAACCAAAGCATCAATTCATTTATCCTAATGAGCAGAAAGAGTTAACAGTTCCCAGTCAAGAAAAGGAAGGAGATAATTACGTGAATCTGTGTTTATCCAAATTGACAGACGAACTTTGATTCTAAAAGATGGTGGGTATAGAAATTTTTTATATGAAACCAAAGCATCAATGTCATTTATTCCAATGAATAGAATGAGTTTATGGTGCCCAATCATGAAAGAAAAGAGATTATTATGTAAATCTGTGTCTGTCCCAACTGACAAACGAAATTTAACTTTAATAAATGGTGGAAAGAGAAGCTTTTCCTATGAAACCGAAGAATCAATGCCATTTATCCTAATGAGTAAAAAAAGTTTTGGGGGCCCATTTATGAAAAGAAGGGAGTTTATTATGTGAATCCATCTTTGTCCTAATTGATAGATGAACTTTGATTCTAAAAAATTGGTGGCTAGAAGAGCTTTCTAAATGAAACCAAATCATCAATTCTTTTATCCAAATGAGGAAAATGCATTTATAGTGCCTAATCATGAAAAGAAAGGAGGAGATTATGTGAATCTGTGTTTGTTCTAGTTGACAAATGAACTTTAACTCTAAAAAATGGTGGAAAGAGAAGCTTTTCCTATGAAACCAAAGCACCGATGTCATTTATCCCAATGAGTAGAATGAGTTTTTGGTACCCAATCATGAAAAGAAAAAAGGTTATTTTTTGCGTCCATATTTTTCGTAGTTGTTAAATGAACTTTGATTCTAAAAAATTATGGGAAGAAAAGCTTTTTAAATGAAACCAAAGCATCAATGTCATTTATCCCAATGAGGAAAATAAGTTTATCATGCCCAATCATGAAAAGAATGAAGATTATTATATGAATCCGTGTTTGTTCCAATTGACAAATGAAACTTATCTCAAAAAAATGGTGGAAAGAGAAGCTTTTCTTATGAAACCAAATCATCAAGTCATTTATCCCAATGAGTAGAATGAGTTTATAATGCCGAATCATGAAAAGAAAAAGGGTTATTATGGGAATCTATCCTTGTCCTATTTGACATATGAACTTTGATTCTAAAAGCTAGTGGGAAGAAAAAACTTTTTAAATGAAACCAAAGCGTCAATGTCATTTATCCCAATGAGGAGCATGACTTTGTGGTGCCCAATCATGAAGGGAAAGAAGATTACTTTTTGAATCTATGTTTGTCCAAATCAACAAATGAACTTTAATTCTAAAAAATAATGGTAAAAAAAGCTTTTTTGTGAAACCAAAGCATCAATGTCATTATCCCAATGACAAATGAGTTTATAGCATCCAATTGTGAAAAAAAAAAGATTATTATGTGAATCCGTCCTTGTCCTAATTAATAAACAAACTTTAATTCTAAAAAATGGTGGGAAGAAAAGCTTTTCTTATGAAACCAAAGCATCATTGTTCATTTATCCCAATGACAAGAATGAGTTTATGGATCCCAATTATGAAAAGAAAGGAGATTTTACTTGAATCCTTATTTATCCTAATTCACAGACGAGCGTTGATTCTAAAAAATGGTGGGAAGGAAAGCTTTTAATAAGAAACCAATGCATCAATTTCATTTATTCTAATGAAAAAAAATGTGTTTATGATGCCTAAGCATGAATGAAAAGAAGATTATTATTTGTATCCACATTTGTCCCAATTGACAGATGAACTTTAATTCTAAGGAAAATGGCAGAAGTAAAAGCTTTTCTTATGAAACCAAAGCATCAATTCATTTATCCCAATGAGCAGAATGAGTTAACAATTCCCAATCAAGAAAAGAAAGAAGATAACTATGTGAATTCATATTTATCCAAATTGATAGACAAACTTTGATTCTTAAAGATGGTAGGTATAGAAGTTTTTCATATGAAACCAAAGCATCAATGTCATTTATTCCAATAAGTAGAATAAGTTTATGGTGCCCAATCATGAAAAAAAGAGATATTATACGAATCTGCATCTGTCCCAATTAACAAACGAAATTTAAATTTAAAAAATGGTGGAAAGAAAAGCTTTTCCTATGAAACCAAAGCATTAATGTCATTTATCCTAATGAGTAGAATGAGTTTATGGCGCCTAATTATGAAAGGAAGGGAGATTATTATATGAATCCATCTTTCTCCTAATTGATAGACAAATTTTGACTCTAAAAAAATAGTGGGAAGAAAAGTTTTCTAAATGAAACCAAAGCATCAGTGTCTTTTATCCAAATAAAGAGAATGAGTTTATCATGCCCAATCATAAAAAGAAAGGAGATTATTATGTGAATCCATGTTTGTTTCATTTACAAACAAAATTTAACTCTAAAAAATGGTGGAAAGAGATGCTTTTCCTACAAAACCAAAGTAACAATGTCATTCATCGCAATGAGTAGAATGAGTTTTTGGTGCCCAATCATGAGAAAAAAGAAGGTTATTATGTGAATCCGTGTTTTTCCTAATTATCAGTAGAACTTTGATTCTAAAAAAATAGTGGGAAGAAAAGCTTTTTAAATTAAACTAATGCTTAAATGTCATTTATCCTAATGAAGAAAATGTGTTTATGGTTCCCAATCATGAAAGGAATGGAGATTATTATATGAATCCATATTTGTTCCAATTGACAAACAAAACTTATCTCAAAAAAATGGTGGAAAGAGAAGCTTTTCTTATGAAACCAAAGCATCAATGTCATTTATCCTAATGAGTAGAATGAGTTTATAATGCCCAGTCATGAAAAGAAAAGAGGTTATTATGTGAATCCATCTTTGTCCTATTTGACATATGAACTTTGATTCTAAAAAAGGGTGAGAAGAAAAGCTTTTTAAATGGAACTAAAGCATCAATGTCATTTATCCCAATAAAGAGAATGACTTTATGGTACCCATCATGAAAGCAAAGGAGATTACTATATGAATCTATGTGTGTCCAAATCGACAAATGAACTTTAATTCTAAAAAATGATGGTGAAAGAAGCTTTTTTTATGAAACCAAAGCATCAATATCATTTATCCTAATGAGTAAAATGAGTTTGTAGCACGCATTCAAGAAAAAAAAGGAGATTATTATATGAATCTATGTTTTTCCTATTTAATAGATGAACTTTGGTTCTAAAACATGTTGGGGAGAAAAGCTTTTTAAATGAAACGAAAGTATCGATGTCATTTACCCCAATGAGGAAAATGAGTTTATGGTGCCCAATCATGAAAAGAATGCAGATTATTATATGAATCTGTGTTTGTCCTAATTGATAAATAAACTTTATCTGTAAAAAATGGTGAAAAGAAAAGCTTTTCTTATTAAACCAAAGCATCAATGTCATTTATCCCAATGAGTAGAGCGAGTTTATGGGACCCAATCATGAATAGAAGGGGATTATTATGTGAATCCATCCTTATCCTATTTCACAGAAAAACTTTGATTCTCAAAAAAGGTCGAAAGCAAAGCTTTTTAAATGAAACCAAAGCATCAATGTCATTTATCCCAATAAGGAGAATGAGTTTATGGTGCCCAATCATGGAAGAAAAGGAGATTACTATATGAATCCGTGTTTAACCCAATTGACAAATGAGCTTTAATTCTAAAAAATAGTGGAAAGAAAAAATTTTCTTATAAAACCAAAGCATCAATGTTATTTATCCCAATGAGTAGAACGTGTTTATGGCACCTAATCATGAAAACAAAGGAGATTATTATGTGAATCTTTCTTTATCCTAATTTGCAGACAAACTTTAATTCTAAAAATGTTAGGGATAAAAGCTTTTTCTACGAAACCAAAGCATAAATGTCATTTATCCCATGAGGAAAATGAGTTTATGGTTCCCAATCATAACAAGAAAAGAGGTTATTATAAGAATCAATGTTTGTCACTATTGACAGATGAACTTTCACTCTAAGGAAATTGATGGAAGAAAAAGCTTTTAATGTGAAACCAAAGCATCAAAGTCATTTATTCCAATGAAAAAAATATGTCTATGGTACCCAATCATGAAAGGAAGGGAGATTATTACGTCTGTCCATGTTTGTACTAATTTATAGATGAACTTTAATTCTAAGGAAAATGGTGGACAAAAACTTTTCTTATGAAACCAAAGCATCAATGTCATTTATCCTAATGAGTAGAATGAATTTATGGCATCTAATCATGAAAACAAAGGAGATTATTATATGAATCTGTCTTTGTCCTAATTGGCAGACAAACTTTAATTCTAAAAAATGTTAGGGAGAAAAGCTTTTTCTATGAAACCAAAGCATAAATGTCATTTATCTTAATAAGGAGAATGAGTTTATAGTTCCCAATCATGAAAAGAAAGGAGGTTACTATAAGAATCAATCTTTGTCATTATTGATAGATGCACTTTAACTCTAAGGAAATTAATGGAAAGGAAAAGTTTTTCATGCGAAACCAAAGCATCAAAGTCATTTATTCCAATGAAGAAAATGTGCCTATGGTACCCAATCATGAAAGGAAAGGAGATTATTATGTCTATCCATGTTCATCCTAATTTACGAATGAACTTTAATTCTGACGAAAATGGTGGACGAAAACTTTTCTTATGAAACCAAAGCATCAATTCATTTATCCTAATGAGGAGAATGGGTTTATAGTTCCCAATCATTAAAAAAAAGGAGATAATTACATGAATCTGTGTTTATCCAAACTGACAGATGAGCTTTAATTCTAAAAAATGGTGGAAACATAAGTTCTTTTATGAAACCAAAGCATCAATGTCGTTTATCACATTGAGGAGAATGAATTTATGGTGCCCAATCATGAAAAGAAAAGAGATTATTATATGAATCCGTGTTTGTCCTAATTAAAAAAAAACTTTAACTCTAAAAAATGATGGAAAGAGAAGCCTTTCTCTTGAAACCAAAGCATTAATGTCATTTACCCAATGAGTAAAATAAGTTTGTGGTGCCTAATCATAAAAAAAAAAAAGAAGATTATTATGTGAATCTATCTTTATCCTAATTGACGAATGAACTTTCACTCTAAAAAATGAGGGGAAGAAAAGCTTTTCTCATGAAACCAAAGCATCAATATCATTTACCCCAATAAGAGAATAACTTTATGCCAATCATGGAAAGAAAGAAGATTGTTATCTGAATCCGTGTTTCTCCTAGTTGACAAACAAACTTTAATCCAAAAAATGGCAAAAAGAGAAACATTTCTTATGAAACCAAAGCATCTATGTCAATTATCCTAATGAGTAGAACAAGTTTTTTGCACCCAATCATGAAAATTATGTGAATCCATGCTTGTCCTAATTGAAAAATGAACTTTGATTCTAGAAAATGATGGAAAAAAAACTATCTAAATGAATGCAAAAAATCAATGTCATTTATCCCGAAGAGGAGAATGAGTTTATGGTGCCCAATCATGAAAAAAATGAGATTATTATGTGAATCTGTATTTATCTCAATTGACAAACAAACTTTAATTCTAAAAAATAGTGGAAAGAAAAGCTTTTCTTATAAAACCAAAGCATCAATGTCATTTATCCCAATGAGTAAAAGGAGTTTATGGCACCTAATCATGAAAACAAAGGAGCTTATTATGTGAATCTGTCTTTATTCTAATTGGCAAATGAACTTTAATTCTAAAAAATGTAGGGAGAAAAGCTTTTTCTATGAAACTAAAGCATCAATTTCATTTATCCCAATAAGGAGAATGAGTTTATGGTTTTCAATCATGAAAAAAAAAGAGTTTATTATAAGAATCAATGTTTATAGCTATTAATAGTTGCACTTTATCTCTAAGGAAATTGATGGAAGGAAAAGCTTTTTATATGAAACTAAAGCATCAAAGTCATTTATTCCAATGAAGAAAATGTGTCTATGGTAACCAATCATCAAGGGAAGGGAGATTATTATGTCTATCCATAATTGTCCTAATTTATAGATGAACTTTAATTCTAAGGAAAATGATGGATGAAAACTTTTCTTATGAAACCAAAGCATCAATTCATTTATCCTAATGAGGAGAATGAGTTTACAGTTCTGAATCATGAAAAAAAAAAGATAATTATGTGAATCTATGTTTATCCAAACTGATAGATGAGCTTTGATTCTAAAAAATGGTGGGAATATCAGTTCTTTTATGAAACTAAAGCATTAATGTCATTTATCACATTAAGGAGAATGAGTTTATGGTGCCCAATCATGAAAAGAAAAGAGATTATTATATGAATCCATGTTTGTCCCAATTAAAAAAGGAACTTTAACTCTAAAAAATGATGAAAAGAGAAGCCTTTCTTCTAAAACCAAAGCATCAATGTCATTTACCCCATTGAGTAAAATGAGTTTATGGTGCCTATCATAAAAAGAAAAAAGATTATTATGTGAATCCATCTTTGTCCTAATTCATGGATGAACTTTGACTCTAAAAAATGAGGGAAAGAAAAGCTTTTCTGATGAAACCAAAGCATCAGTGTCATTTGCCCCAATGAGGAAAATGACTTTATGCCAATCATGGAAAGAAAGAAGATTGTTACGTGAATCTGTGTTGGTTCTAGTTGACAAACAAACTTTAATCCAAAAAATGGTGAAAAGATAAGTATTTCTTATGAAACCAAAGCATCTATGTCAATTATCCTAATAACTAGAACAAGTTTTTCACACCCAATCATGAAAATTATGTGAATCCATGCTTGTCCTAATTGACAAATGAACTTTGATTCTAAAAAATGATGGGAAGAAAAGCTTTCTAAATGAATACAAAGAATCAATGTCATTTATCCCGAAGAGGAGAATGAGTTTATGGTGCCCAATCATGAAAAAAATGAGATTATTATGTGAATCTATATTTGTCCTAATTGACAAATGAACTTTAATTCTAAAAAATGGTGGAAAAAAAAGCTTTTTTTATAAAACCAAAGCATTAATGTCATTTATCCCAATAAGTAGAATGAGTTTATAGCACCTAATCATGCAAACAAAGGAGATTATTATGTGAATCTGTCTTTATCCTAATTGGCAGATGAACATTAATTCTAAAAAATAGGGGGAGAAAAGCTTTTTCTATGAAACCAAAGAATTAATGTCATTTATCCTAATGAGGAGAATGTGTTTATGGTTCCCAATCATGAAAAGAAAGAAGATTATTATAAGAATCAATGTTTGTCGCTATTGACAGATGAACTTTGACTCTAAGAAAATTGATGGAAGGAAAAGCTTTTCATATGAAATCAAAGCATCAAAGTCATTTATTCCAATAAAGAAAATGTGTCTATGGTAACCAATCATAAAAAAAAGGGATATTATTATGTATATCCATGTTTGTCCTCATTTACAGATGGACTTTAATTTTAAGGAAAATGGTGGACAAAAACTTTTCTTATGAAACTAAAGCATCAGTTCATTTATCCTAATAAGGAGAATGAGTTTACGGTTCCTAATCATAAAAAAAAAAGATAATTATGTGAATCTGTGTTTATCCAAACTGACAGATGAGCTTTGATTCTAAAAAATGGTGGGAATATAAGTTCTTTTATGAAACCAAAGCATCAGTGTCATTTATCATATTGAGGAGAATGAGTTTATGGTACCCAATCATGAAAAGAAAAGAGATTATTATATGAATCCGTGTTTGTCCCAATTAAAAAAGGAACTTTAACTCTAAAAAATGATGGGAAGAAAAGCTTTTCTTCTAAAATCAAAGCATCAATGTCATTTACCCTAATGAGTAAAATGAGTTTATGTTGCCTAATCATAAAAGGAAAAAGGATTATTATGTGAATTTGTCTTTTTCCTAATTGACGGATGAACTTTGTTTCTAAAAAATGAGAGGAAGAAAAGCTTTTCTCATGAAACCAAAGCATCAGTGTCATTTACCCCAATGAGGAGAATGGGTTTATGCCAATCACGGAAAGAAAAGAGATTGTTATGTGAATCTGTGTTTGTCTTAGTTGACAAACAAACTTTAATCCAAAAAAGGGTGAAAAGAGAAGCATTTTTTTTTAAACCAAAGCATTTGTGTCAATTATCCTAATGAGTAGAACAAGTTTTTTGCACCTAATCATGAAAATTATATGAATTCATGCTTGTCCTAATTAACAAATGAACTTTAATTCTAAAAATAATAGGAAAAAAACTTTTTAAATAAATCCAAAGAATCAATGCCATTTATTCTAAAGAGGAGAACTAGTTTATGATGCCTAATCAAGAAAAAAAAACGAGAATATTATGTGAATCTGTGTTTGTCTCAATTCATAAATGAACTTTAATTCTAAACAATGGTGGAAAGAGTAGCATTTCTTATGAAACCAAAGTATCAATGTCATTTATCCCAATAAGTAGAACGAGTTCATGGCACCCAATCATGAAAAGAAAGGAGATTATTATCTGAATCCATATTTGTCCTAATTGACAGATGAGCTTTGATTCTAAAAAATGGGGGAAAGAAAAGCCTTTCTTCTGAAACCAAAGCATTAATATCATCAACTCGAACGAGTAGAATAAGTTTATAGTGCCCAATCATGAAAAGAAAGGAGATTATTATGTGAATTCATTTTGTCCTAATTGACCAATAAACTTTGACTCTAAGAAATAAGGGGAAAAAAGTTTTTCTTATGAAAACAAAGCATCAATGTCATTTATCCCAATGAAGAGAATGAGTTTAAGGTTCATAATCAAGAAAAGAAAGGAGATTACTACGTGAATCTGTCATTCTCCCAATTGACAAATGAACTTTAATTCTAAAAAATAGTGTAAATAGAAGCTTTTCTTATGAAACCAAAGCATCAATGTCATCTATCCCAATGAGTAGAATGAGTTTATGGTGTTCAATCATGAAAACAATGGAGATTGTTATGTGAATCTATCTTTGTCCTACTTGACGAACAAACTTTGACTTTAAAAAAGGGCAAGAAGAAAAACTTTTCTTATGAAACCAAAACATCAATGTCATTTATCCCAATGAGTGGAAAGTGCTTATGGTGCCTAATCATGAAAAGAAAAGGGATTATTATTTGAATTTGTGTTTGTCCTAATTGACAAACAAATTTTAATTCTAAAAAATGATGGAAAAGAAGCTTTTCTTACGAAACCAAATCATCAATGTCATTTATCCCAATAAGTAGAACGAGTTAATTTGGTCCAATCATTAAAAAAATATTATATGTATCTATCTTTGTCCTAATTGATAGATGAAGTTTGATTCTAAAAAATGGTGGAAAGAAAAGCTTTTTGAATGAAACCAAAGCATTAATATCTTTTATCCCAATGAGGAGGATGAGTTTATGGTGCCCAATCATGAATATAAAGGAAATTATTATGTGAATCTGTGTTTGTTCCAATTGGCAAATGAACTTTAACTTTAAAAATGGTGAAAAGAGAAGCTTTACTTATGAAACCAAAGCATCAATGTCATTTATCCCAATGAATAGAATAAGTTTATGGTTACCAATCATGAAAAAAAACGATTATTACGTGAATTGTCCTTTCCTATTTGATAGATGAACACTGAATCTAAAAAATGGTGGGAATAAAAGTGTTTTAAATGAAACCAAAGCATCAATGTCATTTATCACAATGAGGAGAATGAGTTTATGGTGCCCAATCATGAAGAAAAATGAGATTATTATGTGAATCCATGCTTGCTTCAATTGACAAACAAACTTTAACTCTAAAAATTGTTTTTTTAATGAAACCAAAGCATCAATGTCTATTGTCCCAATGAGCAGAATGAGTTTGTGGTGCCCAATCATGAAAAGAAAGAAGATTATTATGTGAATCTGTCATTGTCTTAATTGGCAAATGAACTTTGATTCTAAAAAATGGTGGGAAGAAAAATTTTTTAAATAAAGCCAAAGAAATAATTTCATTTATTCCAATGAGGAAAATGAGTTTACGGTGCCTAATCATGAAAAAAAATAGATTATTATGTGAATTAGTGTTTGTCCCAATTGACAAATGGACTTGAATTCTGAAAAATGGTGAAAAAAGCTTTTCTTATGAAACTAATGCACCAACATCATTTATCCTAATGAGTAGGATGAGCTCAGGGTGCCTAATCATGAAAAGAAAGTAGATTATTAAGTGAATTTGTGTTTTCCTTAATCGACAGATGAACTTTGATTCTAAAAAATGGTAGGAAGAAAAGCTTTTCTTGTGAAACCAAAGCACCAATGTTATTTATCCTAGTGAAGAGAATGAGTTTATAGTTTCCAATCACGAAAAGAAAAGAGATTATTATGAGAATCCATATTTGTCCTATTGTCAGGTGAACTTTACTTCCAAGGAAAATAATGGAACAAAAAGCTTTTTAAATGAACAAAGCATCCATATCATTCATCCCAACGAGGAGAATGAGTTTATGGTATCCAAGCAAGAAAAGAAAGGAGATTATTATGTGAATCTGTGTTTGTCGCAATAGATAAACGAACTTTAATTCTACGAAATTATGAAAGAAAATTTTTTCCTATGAAACCAAAGCATCAATATCATTTATATAGTGCTTGTAATTATTTTTTTTAACTACAACTATTGGGATCCAACTAGACTTTTTAAAATTGAGATAAATTTTTTAATCATGTTAGGAACGGATGGGATCATAATTAGGCTTCTTCCAAAAAATAGAGATTATCTTGATTTTTAAATACCATGGGAGCTAATTTGAGTTAAGGCCAAATAGTTTTTTAGACATAGGATTATGGAATAGCCATTTTTGAAGTGTTTTCATTTTTTGACATGCATGGAAGATAAGGACATAATGAATCTCATCTCTTGCCCTAATTAGCCATAAATCAAAGAATTTATGGGTTAGATAGCTTGCTTGCAAGCAAACTTGCATGGGGAATATGTATAAGCCATAAAAAATGAATTTTGGAGAAATAAAAGAGAAACAAGCTTAAAATTAATGCCTTTTTCATGAGCATTTAAAAATAGAGCTTTGATTTTTGGTGCATGTCTTTTAATCTTGGAGCTTGAAATGAAAATCTTGAGAGAAAAAGTTGAGAAAAAAAAGAGAAATAGAAAAAAAAATCAAAAGCAAAAATATCAAAAAGAGTTCTTAAGATTTTTTTGTAAGATAGTTTTTTACCAATTTCTTTTTTGAATCTTCTTCTTTTTTTATTTATATTCTTTAGGTGATACCTTAAGCTAAATGTTCTATAACCTTTTTAAATATGCCAGGCATGAGAAAAATTATTTTCTTTAATGTACATTTTTATTTATTTTCTTTTTTGATATCATCTTATTAAAGCTTGATGATCCTAAGCCATTGTTCAGGTGATTTGTTTATGCCAAAGGTGAAATAACCAATTTTTAAGGTCAAACTTTGAGATATTATCTAAAATGCTTATTTTTCTTTCTACTGTGGTTTAAAATTTCATTAAATCAAGCCTTGAGCATGAAAAGTTGTTTAAATATATTTTTCAAATCACATTCATTTTAATTTCTTTCTATTTTAATTCATGCAACATTTTTCATTTTTTTTCTTGTCATGTTGTTTATTTTCTTTACCATTTGCTTTGCATGTAGGTAATCTTGATCATTTTTTCTCATATATTTATTTTATGCTCGTTATTCTATGTTCTTTGCTTATTTTGTTCTAATATGTTTATTTGTACTAATATGCCTTATTTGGGTTGTTGGTGCATATATAGATCATCATATGCGAGTCTTGATTCTTTTAGTAACTTGTTTTTGAAAAAAATACTTTTTTGGTGTTTTTTTAGGGATTCCAACTAAAGGGCTTTTTTGTAGTTTTCCTAAAATGTATCTATGCATATTAAGACCTTTTCATGTGTATGTCTAAAGTTATAGGGACCATTTAGCAATTTTTCCAAGTTCCATATGCATTTGAGGACCATTTAGGTTATTTTACATTATAGATAGCTAATTTTGTCTAGGCTTTCATGCAAGCATTGAGTGCATTATCAAGGCTAAATGTCCAAGCTTAGTCTGATTCCTTTCATCCCAAGCTAAGGTAAGGTGTTTATGAAGTCAAAGTTAAGTAAAAGATACATTTTCAACTGAATGTATTGATAATTTGCTATGAGGTATTGATGCATTGGCTCCACATCACCAAATTTGAAAACTAAGCAAATGTATCGACACCTTCACCCAATGTATTGATACCTTCACTAAATGTATCGATACCTTCACTAAATGTATTGATGCCTTCACTAAATATATCTATACTTTTAGTGTTTTATCAATAGAAAGCTTAAAAATGGCTAAAAATGTGTTTTTAGACCAACATGTATTAATAATTACCTTGTATCGATAGAATTGGCTTGAATTTATCAATATATTTGAGAATGTGTTGATATATTTAGGTATTTTTATCTGCTTCCTAGCATTTTGCTCTAAATACAACAATGGTTTAAGCCACAAGTTTTATAGCATTTTTTATTCCAAAAATCATTTAAATTCATGGCAGACCTTATCAAAATTATCTATACCTATTGGGTTAAGTTAACTTGATTTTTAAAGGCCTATTTACCTTGGATGGTAAGACATTTTATGGCATAATTTGATTTAATGAAGGGCACTATTGAACTTTTATGTCAGAATATCTAATAAGGAAGAGATTTAATCCTTAAGACTTAGTTCTTGAGCAAATTATAGGTTGAAAGTACACCAATAGTACTGAGTGACTCACCATTTATCATAAAAAAATACCAATTAATCTCTATGTGTTTGTGTATATCCTTAAAGCAATCCAATTAGGACATGAGATACATGGTCAATTAACTGCATACTTGTTAAAAGTTTAGTAACATAAGGTTTTCCTTCATGTTAGTGCATGATTAGCTATCATAAAACCACTAATTAGATAAAGCCCAAAAAGTTTAAAAGACCTTGCAAAGGAATTGCAAAGTGTTGCAATTATCAGATTCTTAAGCATTAAAGCCTAGTTCTTTAAAATGTTATTAGTCATCGTATTATCAAGATGGGTTAGTAGTAATGCTCAAAGACTAACTCATGTTATGCCTTCTTACTTAGGAAGTAAGTAACTAATCTTATAGGTTGAAGTATGTGGGAAACTTGGGATGCCATAGGGATACTTGTTTTATGGAAACAAGTTCATTGAACATGGCTTGTATGAGAATACCATTTGGTATTAGTCACTTAAGTGTCTATGGAATATGTTCTTATGTGCCAGCTATGTATAATAGTCCTTAGACTTATCATACTAGCTCATCTTATATGGGGAGTGAGATATTTAGAGATCATCACGAATGCATCCACAAGGATAAATGCCTACGATAGGGTGGTTTTGGCTATGGCATGAAGCATGTAGTAGATGGATAAGTGTTCCAGAGAGGATTCACCACTCCTAGTAATGTTAGAGACATATCCTAAATGATCTTAACTATGGTTAATTAGATTAAAGTCTTTGACTAGAGCATAATGAATTATGAAGAATCGCTTCTTATTGATTCAAGATGATTAACCTTAAATTGTAAGATCTAACATGGATTAAAACATAAAAAGACACTACATCATGCTTATGCTCATTCTGGGCTATACAGTGAAAGGATTGTATTATAACAGGCTAGTTATTGAAAGGTTTTAATAAGGTCACTTTAACTCTTCAACATTTAGGTGGTCATAATAGGTTGCTAGATCCTACTCTTGATCTATAGACATGATTAATGAAGTTAATTATGTTTATTGCTAGCATGTTAGGAACCTAATGGGTCACATACAATAGCATGGATATGTTAATTAAATATAAGATTTAATTAAGTATAACTTAATCGAGTAAAACATAATTAATTAGAAGAATTAATTGAATTAGTTCAATTAAGAATTATTTAAAACTTAAATTAGTTTATAGAATCTAATTAGAGATATCTTAATATGGCTATAAAGATAAGGAAATCTTATTGAGAAAATATTTAACTATAGACATGGCAATAGGTATGTCATGGTTCTGATAGATAATTATTTCTAGCTAATTAAACCATTATTTGATACTTATCTAATATTATTTATATGAACTAGAATTGTTTTACTTGGTAAGAAATTTAATTTAGTTAAATATTCCTACATGTAATTAGGGATTAAGCCAAAAGCGCTAATTATTAAGTTAAGTGGGCCTAGTTTCTAACTGCACCTATTTAGACTTGATATAAGGCTAGGCACATATATTAGGGCAATATTAGTGTAGTATTGGGCCCATATTTTAATTACTTATTAATTGGGCTCAATCTTGGATGAACTAATTAAAAGTGTTTTAACTAGGCTTCAAGTTACCACTAAACGTGGTGCCATCTGTTGAGGAGACTTAATGGGCACAGTTGAGTCAGCTTAACCTAGCTTTAGATGTATTTAAATTCATTTATTATGGCTTTTTAAATAAGTAGAGTAAGAAAGGGCAGGCTATCTACTAGCTGAGCAAGAAATTCACAGAATTTAAGAACAACTACTTAGCAGTTGGGAAATTATGTTATGCTCTAGCTTGGACTATTTGGAGACTAAGATAATGCATGATCTACCATACCACATGGTTAGTCATAAAACTCAATCCCATGAAACATTTATGCTAGGCTCTTGCACTATCAAAAAGATTATCCAAATGGCAAGTCTTACTATTTCAATATGATGTCATGTGCGTGAATCAAAAAAACATTAAGGGTGGCATGATAGCTAACTTCTTGGCAAGCCGAGCAATAGATGGTCATGAGCCATTAGACATTGATTTTTCAGATAAAGACCTAATGTGCATAATCAAAAAATGAGAGACTCCTAGCTAGAATAAGTTTTGGAGAATGTATTTTGATAAGGCTTCAAATGTACTAAGGTAAAAAATTAAGGCAATAGTGATTTCATCTGAGGTAAGCCACTACACATTTATTGTTAGACTAAACTTTGACTGCACCAATAGTACAGCTAAGTATGAAGCCTATGCTAAGGGACTTTGAGCTACTATCAAGAGAGGGGTCAAAACTTTACAAGTTTTTAAGGATTCAGCCTTAGTAATCTATCAGCACTAATGAGAGTGGGAAACCCATGATGCTAAGCTAGTAAATTATGAGAAACTAGTCTCAAAACTAGAGGAAGAATTTAAATAAGACAGTTTTTGACACTTGCTTTAAGAAAAAAACCAAATGACTAAAGCTCTGCCAACCTTGGCCTCAATGTTTAAAGTAAATCAAGAGTCAGAAGTTATGTCCATTTAGATAAGCATTTATAAGACCTTGCAACATTGTCAAAGTATTAAGAAAGAAAAGAATAACCTATCATGGCATTGTGACATACTCTAATATATTTAAGATCAATAATATCCCAAGCATGCTACCAAAAATGACAAAAAAACTATTCATAGAATAGCTATGGGCTTTATTTTGGATGGTAGAATCTTATATAAAAGGGCTAAGGTTAGGTGTTGGTAATATGCGTAAATGACTTCAAAGCCAAAGGAATCCTAAAATAAGTCTATGAAGGGATCACTAATACACATGCTAGCAAACATTGAATGGCTAAACAAATCATGAGACTAGACTACTATTGGTTAAATCTTGAAGGTGATTCTATCAACAATTCCTAGAAATGCTATAAATGCCAAATTTATGCAAACAAAATCCATGCCCCCATCACTTCTTCATAGGCATGGTTAGGCCTATCACCCTGAAACTTTAAATGGGCATCGATTCATGTTAGTAGTAATCGACTATTTCACCAAGTAGGTAAACATAGGCTTATATGCCAATGTCACCAAATCTGTTGTATGTAGATTAGTAAAACTAGACATCATCCATCGATATGGGCTTCCCCAAAGAATCATCATAACTAATGTACATAAACTTAAAAATAAAATGATGCAAGCATTGCATTTTTAATTAAAAATCTAGCATTATAATTATGTGTTGTATCATCTAGAAATGAATAAGGCATTAAGGTAGCCAATAAGAATATCAATAAAATAACAAAGAAAATGGTCAAGAAATACAAAGATTGGAAAGAAAAATCCTTTGCACTTCATGCCTATCACATTGCAGTTTAAACCTCTATAGGTGCTACCCTATACACTAACTAATGTATCTCTTAAATCTTTGCACTAAATCATGTTTGTCATTATGGATAGCAGTAAATAAGGGTAGTATTTATAGAGATTGTTCTTACTTTATAACTTATTGATGCAAAACTCTAATCTAATATGACCAAACAAATTCATAAACTATTCACTTCCGAAAATTTAAACAAGAAAACATAAATTGTAACCTCCTAGTCAAAATACACAAGCTAACTATAATAGGTGGTTGGTTGTACTAAAATGCAAATAGAAAAAAAAGAAAACTAAGATTTAAGAAAACCAAGATTTAGGAAAACATAATAACAAATGACAATAATGATGAAAAGTACGGTTAAGGAATCATCTGCCACCTCTAAACATAAACTATGAACCAATATCAGAATTATCTCTAACTAACTCTTCAAACTACCAAACATGAAAAGCAATAAGCTCTGCTACACTAATCATTTCTTAGTTTGTCATTAAATAGAAAACACTCTCTGTTTAATCCCTAACTATAAAATAACCTAGAATAAGCTCTCCATATTTCATTTGGTAGAAGCTTTATGATAAAAATGGGTTGATCTAGGAAATAATTACACAAGCCTAAATTAGTTAACCTAGGTTATGTTCCATATCACAATAAAAAAAACTTGACCATAATCATTGATCACAAACTACTACAATGAATAAGAAACAAGATAATTACAGATCAATATTCCTAATCTAGGAATAAATAATTATCAAGACCAATTTAGTTGCACACTTAAGTAAATTAAGATAAGAATCATAAACAATTTTATTGAAGAACATAAGTTTTATTGAATAATTCTAAAAATCAAATATAAAATCATGTTTAGGGATTTGAAATAACCATTAACTATAAAATGATTGAGTTACACATATTTAATGCATTCAAGAACAAATTCATATGAAAATTCTAGCAAGAATGAAAGAAAAAGCAAAGAAAGAAAGAAAAAAAAACTCAGGTATGGTGACTAATTGTAATGTCATTTTTCCTTTTAGGCTTCTCCTTGTTCTAATTTTTTCCCTTCTAGTGCTGCTTTTAATTTTGATTTTTCTTCCCTTTGAATGCAAAGATTAAGTCTTTATTTATATTAATTGAAAAAGAACCCAAGGTAAAGTTAGACAATCCTATTCAAGTAAGAAATATAGGTGTTGCTTTCATAGTAGATTTGGTTGACTAATCTAGATGCTAGTTAGGCAAGTATCTACTTGTTACTTAGTGTGCACTAAAGAATCTCATCATTTTAACTCTAACATTTTCTTCCATCTTGTGATTTTGATATTATAAACTCATTCACATTTTGATGAACATGTTTTTGCTTCATTCTCCAAAATAAATCTTAAAAGTGAGAAATAAACATTTTAACAAAAATAAAGATGTAAAACATAATGAAAACTAAGGATGAAAAGTGTGTAAAATATGTAATTTATGAACTTATCACATACCCATACACTTAGGTTTTGTTAGTCCTCAAGAAAAACAAAATAAAAACAAAGTATGAAAATCTAACCTAATCCAGTTTCATAGGAAATCATGGTGGCATTTAGCATCTAACGTAAGCATTTAAACCCTATTTATCCTTAGTGAATGAGTTTAGTCTCATGAGGACTTCCTAGAACAATATCACAAATTGAAAGCATAAAAAACTTGAAATATATTGAAAAAAATTAATCCTAACCCTTGCAATAGAAATTAAAGACAAGAACTAGAAAAATTTTTATAAACTAGTTAACAGCTTAAAAATTTCACAAAGAATTATACTTGAATTTTATGGTTTAAGTTAAGCAAAATTATCATGACATATCTCAATCAAAATAATCCACATTCAAACTTAGTCCCAACTTCTCACATGGGACACTTTAATGATATTCACTTTATATAGTAATGGTAAAGTTTTTGCACTAAATCAATCTTATGAAATAGTTTTACAATATGTTTCTTCATCCATTCGTTCTACACTATTAAGAACAAATAACTCTATGAACTAAAAAGGCTTTTATTCAAGGTTTTAATGGGTTATAGGGTATAGCTAAAAAAAAGGTTTTAAGGAAATTAAAAATAATCCTAAAGAATTAGTAGAGCAAAATATATAAACAACTTGAGCTTAACATCTTGCTGGCTTATATCTTTATTCTCAATATATCTATTGAGAATAACATCTTGTTGGCTTAATGATTTTCACTTTATATAGTAATGTAATGTGTTTGCAATAAATCAATCTCATGAAATTAGTTCTACAATATGCTTCTTCATCCATTCATTCTACACTGTTAAGAACATATAACTCTGTGAACTAAAAAGGTCTTTATTCAAGGTTTTAATGGGGCTATAGGGTATAGGTAAAAAGAACAGATTTTAAGGAAATCAAAAATAATCCTAAAGAATTAGTAGAGCAAAATATAAATAACTTGAGCATAACATCTTGTTCGCTTATATCTTTACTCTTAATATATCCATTAGTGTATGCCTTTGAACCAATTGGATTAGGACATAGGATACATATTCAAATAATCATATACTTGTTACTAAATTAAAGTAACGTAGGTTTTCTTTCATGTTAGTGGCATGATTGACACTCATGCAAATTGATTGAATAAAGCCTTTAAAACACAGCGACCTTGTAAAGACATTAATAAGTTACGACAATGAGATCCTTATGCATTAAAATCACATTTCTAAAAATGTTCTTAGTCATCATATTGTCAAGAAGAGGCATTAACAAAGCACAAAGACTTGTATATGCTAAGCCTTTATGCCTTAGATGCATGCAACTCTTTGATCTCATAAGAGTTAAAGTATATTAGATACTTGGGTATAGAATCTGGGTGATTGTTTTATGGAAACACATTCATTAAACATGGCCCAAATGGTGAAATTGCATAACATGAACTTGTATTGTAACTTTGGATGGTTTCTTAGTGCTAATGCACCTTAAAATCTTTATGCAAAAGTTCCATAGGTTTGCTGCATCTTAGGACAGAAGTTAATTAAAAAATACATGATTCTTGAATGGATTTTGGTTGCTAAAAATTTAGGCATCATGATGCCACACTTAAGGAAAATGTTCTATGTGATATTGGTGTTTAAAAGGCGATTAGTTGTCATTATGTTTACTGCTTGGTTCAAATTTTGGCAGTATATAAATTGGTTTTCCATCACCTAAAATCAATATTTAAACTTCCTCTGAAAGGGTGACCTGTGTTTTAATTGTATGAATCCATGGCAAGGTAATGTTGCACCTAGGTTAGCTTGAAACTATACGATTGGATGGCAAATTTATTGCTATCTTGTTTCCTAGCATGGATCAATATTTGCAAGCATCTAATTAGTTATTCCAGTGTCTAAAACAACCCCTGTACATCAGCCAAAGATGGCTGTTAAAGGCCATTGGCATGGCTAAAAAGATTACTTATATAGAGGATACTACATGCTGGAGTCCTATTTCCATTGGAACTCATTTTCTAGTAGGAGTAAAACTCCTTAAAATAAATTATGGGATGAATTTGAGTTAGATTAGATAAGTGTTATTTAATGGATAAGGTTCCTAAAAGTTAGGAATAATAAAAGAGTTTAAATTTAACTAGGTTTATTTCAATTAAAATAGTTTTAAAAGATTTGGATACTTGTTTTCTTAAATTGTTTTAATTTTAAACGTTAGAAGATGTTATTGGAAACCCAATTTAAACACACAGTTAAAAACATTTGTCATTTTTAAGACAAATCACCTAAAAGTTAGGTAAATGTTCAAATTAAGACTAGTTTCTTAAAAATTAGGAATAAGATTAAAAGTGTTTAATCCCTATGGCCGATTCTTATATATGCTTTGTTAAATGTTGTAAACTTGTTTATATACATTACATTGGATACATGTGATTATCATATGATATTAGCTATATATTATTTATGCTATAATTGGTTAAAGCATGATGGATGGTTATGGACTTAGAACTTAGTATGACTAGGTTAATATATGGTTGAATTATTTTTTATGGTATTTATTTTATTAAATAAAGTTGTGAACCCTGCCTTTCTCTATTACATTCTGAAGTTGTAAAATTCTCTTCTCACCTAACTTCCCTCAAATGTAACTCAAGGTTTCTCTCAATCATGTGTGAATGGTACATAATTATAAATTTAGGATTAGGTTAGATTTAAGGAATTTTTATTTTTCCACCATATAAATAGGATATGGCACCATGAAGAATTGCCTAAGGAGAACACTATCAAGATTTATGAAGACTTGGTAAGATATCCTAGGATTTTGACCAATTAGTTTTCGAATGGCTCATGGAAACTAGATATAATAAAAGTCTATAGTCATCTAAGTCGGATTGTTGGAATAGATTTGTTTTATGTTAATATGTATATATGATATGTATGTACTTTGAAATAAATTCCAATGCAATGTTATCCAAATCAAATCACTGAGACTATATTAAATAAAAAAATTCCTCATAAAACATTAAGTCCATGCCTAAGCATGATTAGAGGCCTTGCATTATTTATAACAAAATACCTAAGCTTATTAAGAAGATTTAAATGTTAAACTTCTCGTATTATAGTTGAGGGCTATACTTATGCAAAAAAATAATAAGAATAATCATTCTTGTATTAAAACTTGATCTGACGATTACTTTGTATGTGATATTGACATTAAATATGTTTTGAATTCATATAGGATATAAATAAGCAAAAATGACAGTGAAATTGTCACTATGTAGCATACTTGATTCTAATAAATTAATAGGCCAAACTCCATTTTCTAGTCCCATAATATTAAGATTGCCAATACAAAATCAAATGACATTTCCAAAAAAAACCCACTTAGTTAAGGGTAGCTTATTATGTTCTTACAGATGGCTTTGATCTAGCCATATTGTGATGATGAATAGTAGGGCAACTAAAATCCAAAAAGAGCAAGTGCCAGTTAACGCTCTTGAAATTATTCAAAGCTTTATTGAATGGTTCAATTAGAATAACTATGATGAAAGGTTCAACATCTCTAAGAAATGGTTCCTAAGCAAAATGTAAAAAGGTAGCCTAGTCAGGCCTTATGTTATAGAATGTATTTTAAGACTTAAGCATATTGATGTTTCATTGGCTATGATTCATGTATTATCATAATAATTTCTTATGAAGAGAGACAAATGAAATAATAAATAAATAAGTCATACTTATGGAGAGCTAGATTAACAGAGTAGAGATTGCAAAGAATACTTTGATGTTATCAAAGTAAAAAGCTTATAGAAGTTTCATAGTTAGACATGTTTTGAGATTCATTCAATTCTATTAGTATATGATATCTAGAAGTTGGCACTAGAATATGTGACATATTGTAAGAACCAAATGAAAGGAGCAGTGAAAAACTATGATGAGAATGGCAATCCTATAGACATTGATCAAAGCTTGTCTTCTTAATGTTTATGAAAAACTATCATAATTTATTTTGGCAAAACATACGTTATTTCTCTATTCTCAAACATAGACTTGCAAAAATATAGAGAAATAATGATGGAACAACATGTAGAAGACAACCCAGTTGATCCAGATGAAGCTTGTTGATCTATTTAGGAAACTTTATTAAACTTTTATGATTTATTAGTAAAACACTTAGATGTTCTATTTTTGGTAATTATTGGCTGAATTAGGATGATATTTTTAAGGAGTCTGTTATGAACATACATTTTTTTTGATGGCATAAGGATACCATACCTTTCAAATTCTTATTTAATAAATCATAGTAGATTTATTTTAGAAAAATGTGTCCATCATTTAGATGGACTAAACATATATCAGATATGTTAAGGCCTAAATTAATTAGAATTCAAAAGAGTTTTGAATTGAATTCCCTACAAGAAGTCTTACATATACTAGATTTAGTGGGCGCATTCATGAATTAATTAAAGGTTAATATTCATTAAAAGATAAGACATAGTAGGAGCATTCATGACACTATTAAAAGTTAATAATATGCATGTAAAAGAGACAAATAAATACTTGGATGTGGAAAGAGTTCCAAACCAGAGAGATTACATATCTATATCCATGAGACAAAACAAATCATTTCATTATAGGCATTTGAAAGTGATTAGTATTGGATCTTAGTGACCAGACTGATTAAGTTGATTCCAATAGTTGATAAGACAACTGAGCCATATAATTAGAATCAATGTCTTATTATGATCAAAACAGTTTTATAGCTCCATAATAGAGATTAGTAAGAATGAATTGACATATTCTGCAATATATAGACACTAAGAACAATGCGATTATTTCAAATTCAAGTGAGAGATATTATTGTATGCCCTTCAACCAATCAAATTAAGACATGGGATATAGAGTCAAGTAATCATGCACTTGTTGCTAAATTAAAGTAACATAGGTTTTCTTTATTTTAGTGGCATGATTGACACTCATGCGAACATTAATTGGATGAAGCATTTGATGCACAAAGGCCTTGTAAAGTTAGTAATGAGTTATGATGATGAGACCTTTATGCATCAAAGTCATGTTTTCTAAAGATGTTTCTAGTCATCATTTTGTCAAGACAGGGCATGCATATCAA
This sequence comes from Adansonia rubrostipa, assembly GCA_038381775.1. Lineage (NCBI taxonomy): Eukaryota > Viridiplantae > Streptophyta > Magnoliopsida > Malvales > Malvaceae > Adansonia > Adansonia rubrostipa. The sequence continues at coordinate 17,345 of JBBYHM010108339.1, read as the reverse complement.
TAGAGGCATAAAAATTTAATCAAAATAAAACATACACAGTAAAAAATAAACAATAAAAACACCTGAATTTCCTCAAGATCTTAGAAAAAGATGTACATGTGATCGGACTACGATTTAAAACATAGATATAATAGAAATCATACCTACTTAGAGACTCGTATCTTTAAGCATGTTGATTCTTGCATGAACACACCATAGATTGATTACTATGATATGTTCTTAAGGAAAAAATAATTCTAAGTGTTCTGCCTCTAACAATGACCTTACACAGATGCCAATTAAAACTTTCATAAGGTTTGGTCATTCTTCGGTGCAAGTTAGAAGATTTCTCAAGCCTCAACCCAAAAGTATCTTACCAATAGGCTTAAATCTGAAGTGATCTAGGAACAATTCCCTTACATATTGCGCTAAAGGGAAAAGGAAACTAGTTCCACAACAAAACAATTATTTTTCTCAAATACCAGTAAATGAATTAAATATCATAATTTTTTATTTTGATTGATTTCTTTAGGATAGAAAACTAATTTCTTCTTTCATTATGATTAGAAACAATTCTAAATTACTAAGGAACCATGTTTGTGCTAAAAAACCCTTAGAGAAGTTGATGGGATTGTGCCAACCCCTAAGAAAGTAGAAAGGTTGGCACCTAGGGTTTTTATGGGTGCTATAATGAGCCAAAACACCGTAATTATGTATTTAAATACAACTTGGACTATATTAGGCTTGACTAATGGGCTAGTCTCACCCATCTTCAAAGTTGGTGCCACTTTAGATGGTGTTTAGTTAGGAACTCAATTAAAGCTATTTTCATTAGCTTGTTCAAGATTGGGCCTTTGTATTAACTTATTAATATTTTGGCCTAATAGCACACCAAAGATAGCAATTCCATGCACCTAGCCCATTAGTAAGCCTAACTAGGAATAGTTCATAATAAAACTTTTTTAACTTGATAATTAGGGCTTTTAGCCTAACCCTTAAATTTAGATGGTAGACAATATAATTCATAATTAGATTTTCTAACCCAAGTAAAACAAATTTTACTTCATTTAAATAATATTAAATAATTATCAAATAATTAGTTAGCCTTATTTAATATTATCCCTAAAACCATGTCTACAAATAGACATTGTCTTATAAGACATTCTTATCTTTATTGCCATAGTAAGGCATCTCTAGTTAGATTTCATAAATCCTTTATGTTTTTACTATTCAATTAAGTCCTCTTCATTCCACCTTTTATTTAATTAAGTCATACTTATTTAAATCCTAGTTCTAATCTAATGGATCATCTTATTGCGTGACCCATTAGGCTTTCATCATAACAGCAATTAAAATAGTTACCCAATTAATGTTTTTACATTTATAGACCAAGATTGTCCTCTAACAAGTTATCATGGTCACTCGATATGTAGGAAGAGTCAGTATGACCTTTTTAAGAAACCTTTTAGTAACCAGCCTCTCACTGTACTTTGGTTCTTTCACCAGATAACCCAAAAAAATCTATGAGCATGGTACAATGTCTACTCAAATAACAATCTATATTAGTTCCTAAAGCTTTTAGTTAACCTCATGAATCTAAAGAAATAATTTCTTCTAAATTCATCATGTGTTGGCCAATAACTTTATCAAGTTAACCAAAGCTAAGAACAAATAAGATATGTCTTCTATGTCACTTGATATGGTGAATCCTTTTTGGATCACTCATCCACCTTTGTATGGTTATGCTATACCTAAAACCACTATACCATAAGCATCCATTTATCATGGACTAGTTTGGGATGGAATCAAAGCATGACACTCCCTATACAACATGACTTAGTACCATAATCTGAGGACTAATATACATGACTACAATATTAGAACATATTCCATAAACACTTGAGTGACTTATACCAAATGGACTTCTCATATGGGTCTTGTTCAGTGAACTTCTTTCCATGAAACAAGCATCCTTATGCTATACCTAAGTATCTTTATATTTCAACTTCTATGAGGTCAAAGAGTTGCATACATCAAATGCATAAAAGCTTAGCTTATGCTAGTCATTGTGCATTGTCAAAGCCTTGTCTTTACAATACGATGACTAGGAATATTTTTATAAGCATAACTTTGATGCATAAGAATCTTATCTCTGTAACTCATTATTAAATTTGCAAGGCCATTGTGTCTCATGGGCTTCATCCAATTAGAGTTTGCATGAGTGTGAATCATGCCACAAACATGAAGGAAAACCTTGAATAACCAAATAAAGTGAATGGTTTGTAGTATTAACTTATATCTACCTTAGGCAATCTGACTGGCTCTAGAACATATACTAACACCTTCATCCATTAGATATATATAAAAATTTTTGATCTCATAAAAGTTAAAGTATATGTGATACCTAGGGATAGTATAAGGATACTTGCTTTATGGAAACAAGTTGACTGATATGGCTTAAATAAGAACTCCATCTAGTATAAGTCATTTAAATATCTATGGAAAATGTTCTTATGTGCAAATTGTGCATATTAATCCTTAGACTTATGATACCAATTCATCTTATATAAGGAGTATCATACTTAGAAATCATCATAAACGGGTCCGCAATGGATAGATACCAAAAGATGAGTGGTTGGTGTGATATGAGACATACTAAAGATGAATGAGTGATCCAAAATGGATTCACTGCTTAAGTGACAGTGGAGACATATCTCAAATGATCTTGACTACAGTTAATTGGATTAAAGTCTCTGGCCAAAGAATAATGAATTATTTCCTTAGAGATTCATTATTACTATCCATGTTTTTCAAGATCTAACATGGATAGAGGTTTGAGTAGACACTGCACCATGCTTATCATTAATCTAGGATATCTGGTGAATCAATCGTAGTGCACTAATAGGCTAGTTACTGAAAGGTTTTGAAGAAGTCACGTTTCATTCTATCTATATTTAGGTAGTGATAATGGGTTACTAGATCTTGCTCTTGATCTATAATCATGATTAATAAGATTATTTATGTTCATTGCCAGCATGTTAGGAATCTAATGAGTTACACACAATAAGATATAATTGTTAAACTAAATATGGAGTTTAATTAAGCTAGATTTAATTAAATAAAAGATAAATTAAAGAGGACTTAATTGAAAATGTTGAATTAAGAATAAATTAAGACATAAATTAGAATTGCAAAATCTAATTAGAGATGTCTTAATAAGGCAATAAAGATAAGAATGTCTTATCAAGATAACATTTATTTACAAACATGATTTTAAGGATAACTCTAAAAAATTGCATTTAAAAAATTAAATATATTATTCAATACTTATTTAATAAATTATTTAATATTATTTACATGAAGTAAAAACTATTTTACCTAGGTTAGAAAATTTACTTATGAATTAAATTATGTAACATGTAAATTAAAGGATGGGCTAAAATCCCTAATTATTAAGTTAATGGAGTTTGGTTGTGAACGACTCCAAATTGGGCCTATGAATAGGCTAAACACATGGTATTGCCATCTTTGGTGTGGCATTGGGATAAAAATATTGATATTTTAATATTAAGGGCCAATCTATGATAAGCTAACTAAAATAGTTTTAATTGGGCTCTAAGAAACACTCTAAGTTAGAGCCACCTGTAGGGCTTGTCTAATGGACCTGATTCATTCATTAACTAGCTAAACCTAGTCCAAGGAGCCTATATATACAAAATTAAGTCTTTTTTGTAGTAAGTTGGCTATAAGAAAAAAACTCTATGAAAGCACCTTAGTGCTTCCTAAAAGGCTATTGCACTAACCCTTAACTTATATAAACCCCCATTATGTGTTGATTAGTATTTTAGGTGATTTCAAAGCTTTTTTAACCATAACCAAAAATAAAAAATATGTTTTCTATCCTAGTGGAATATATTAGTCTATGGAATTGTTATTTTTGGATCTATTTATTAGCATTTGCCAAAAATGGCTATTTCCCTAAGGAGTTGTTTCTTATCCTTTTTGGGGCAATAGGCAAGGGAATTGTTTCTGGATCAGCTCAGATCTATACCTATTGACATATTATCTTTTGCCTAAGGCTTAAGAAGCCTTTTGGCTAGCATTGGAGCACTATTGGGCCTAAATAACGTTTTAACTACTATCTATATGGATTACCATTGGAAGTAGTACACTTATGCTACTATTGATTTTGTATCTCCTCTTAGGAAGCTCAGCATGTAGCGCAAAGGATCTTTTAGATATGGAAAAACTCAATATTACAATCTCTTGGGGTTAGGTAATCACTGATCTCAGAACTGATTTAATTTAGATTCATTTACCATATGTAAAACCCTTCCTGAGAGATCTATAGGGAAGTTTAACTTTTCTATGTTTACTTGTTTTCGCTGCTTTTGTCATGATATTTTATGAGTTTTTTAATGCTATTTTTACATGAGGCCAAACTTAACCAAGAATAGGATTCCCAGCAATATTGTAGCCCACTAAGACTTCATATGTTAAACTTAAGCGCACCATGCACATCTTTTATTTTCTAGTTTTTTTCATTTCTTTTTTTTTTTTTGAAAATGAGATGCTTGTTATACCAACACACATATTTGACATAACTGTTTATCATCCACCTAATAACAACCTATAAAAAATAAGAATGCCATAAAACTAATTATTTTAATCATCAATCTTAACATACATTAGTTTCAACAGCATATAGTTCATAACATGCTTACTATTCTCTTAGAATTAGGGTGGTGTTTTGATTTTCTATGTGTAAGGGTCAAGTAGATGAGTTTTATGAATAAAAGGTCTATTTATGTGGACCAAGCTATCTATAAATAAAACCATTAGGGTGTATCCAATTTAGCTTTGGTGGTATCAATCCTAATGCCTCTATCATATCCATGTAATATAGTTTTAGACAATTTAAAGCAAGTTCTAGTAAAGCATATGATCACAAGACCATCTAAGAAAAGAACGTTGGATTGATATTTATAATGCATCAATCATATAGGTTCAAAACTCATAAGGATATTTATACAAGTCAACATTAAGTCTAAACATGCTTCTTTTTCCATAAACATATCATACAAATAATATCTTATGAAGAATGAATTTTTAGGCTTAATTTTCATGAAACTTCAATATCCAAGTTTTAGATTTACTCAATTCATATCTCATCATTGCATTAAAAGGAACTAAAACACATAAATAAATAAAAATATTATTTAAAGACCCAAACTAAAAGAAACTAATGCAACCTTAAATAACCTAAACACTAAACATACCATTAACAAAAAAAAGAATAATAAAAGGGAAAAAAATAAAGTAAATTTGATTATGACATGTTTGCAAACATTGATCTAATAGGTTACCACCTATTAGCATTTGATTTATTATTTTAGCTTGATTATACTCCTTGGCATTCGAGAGTCTTCTAGCTCAAAGTTTTTCCTTATTATAATTTCAAATACATTCTGGCTTATTTCTTTAAAAATATTGAAATATATAATCTCACCATCAAACTCTATGTACAATTATAAAAATCTATTTTAGTATGTTTAGTTTTTATTAATGGTTTTCCTAAGAGTAATAATGTTGGCATAAATGATGAGCCCTCTATCTCAAGAACATAGAAATTAACGGGGAAAACCAATTCACTCACTTGCTTTAAAACACCCTTTAAAACACCTTTTGGATAAATATTAGATTGATCAGTGAGTTTAATAACAACATTAGTTTCCTTAAGTGGATCAAAATTTAAAGAAGAATAAATAGAATAAGGCATAATATTAATGGATACTCCTAAATATAACATGGCCGTTTCAAACTTAGTGTTTCTGATTGTGGATGATATGGTAAAACTTCGCAGATCTTTACATTTTGGGAAGCTTTCTTTGAAAAATAGTAAATGCATTCTCCTTTATACTTGTTTTCCCATTAGTTTTTAACTTGTACTTGGTGGTGTATAGCTCTTCAAGAAATTTTGCATAGTATGGTACTTGTTTAGTGGCATCCAACAGAGGTATTTTCATTTATACCTTAAAAAAGGTTTTCAAATTCTCTTTTTCATGTTTTTGTTTTTAGACTTTTCAAATTTGCTAAGAAAAAAAGGAAAATGAACATTTGTAGAAATAGAAACCTTAGAAGTTACCTTTGGTGCTAAAGTACTTTTAATAAGAATTATGGCTTTACTATCCTCAAAAGTTGAACCTCTTTTCTGATTTGTGTTATCTTTAGGTTTTATTACTCTTTTCGGTACTTTTTTCAAGTTACTTCCCACTCCTTAAGCTAGCATTATCTATTGGGTTAATAACAGTTTAGGAAAAAAGTTTTCCAAATCCTTGTACCTTTGATTTACCCATGTTACTAGCCAATTGACTCTTTTGCATTTCCAAGCTTTTAGTGGCTATTCTTATTTGCTGTTGATTATAGAGAGGTAATAGCCAAAGATATAAAAACATTTTTAAGAGATGTACCTTGGTTGCGAGTCATAAGTTGTGACTAAAATTGATTTTATTGTTAAGGCCTTGGTTGATTGAAGTTAAGTGGATAATTGTAATTTGCTATAGGACTAGCTTGCTGATAATATCTTGAATGGCTAAGATAAGGATGGCCCTTCCACTAACATTGTAAGTGTTTACGAGGGATCATACTTGCATTATTGACCTAAAAATCCACCTATGGCATTGACTTTGCTTATTTGAACCATCTTAAAGTATTGGGCACATATTACTTGTATGCCCTATTGTAGAATAGATAACGCATGCTTTTACTTGCTGTAAATTCTGTATAGTAATATAAGTAAGTTGCTCAAGACAAAATATGTTTACCTTTTTTACTTTCTTGGGCGGTGGTGGGCCATGTAACATGTTAAATTATTAGGAATTTGCTACCATGTTGGAAATGAAAATCCTTACGTCACTGGGAGTCTTACCAACTAAAGCTCCTTCACTTGCAGCATCAATCATGCTACATTCTATAGGCATGAGACATTTATGAAAGTATTGGATTAGAAGCTATTCACTTATTTGATGGTGTGGATAACTAGCATATAGCTTCATGAATCACTCCCAGTACTCATATAAAGATTTTTCATTGTATTTCTAAATGCCATAGATTTTTTTTTTGAATATTAGTAGCCTTAGATGTAGTAAATATTTCTCCAAGAACAAATTTTTCATCTCGTTCCATGTAGTAATGGTCCCAGAAAGGAAATAATAGAGCCATTCCATTGTAAAATCTACTAAAGAGAATGGAAAAGCTTTCAACTTGACTTGCTACTCCAAGAAACCAGTTGGCTTCATGCTTGAGCATACTACATGAAACTCTTTAATGTGTTTATTTAGATCTTTGCCAATAAAAGCATGAAAAGTTGGGAGAAAATGGATCATTCCAAATTTAAGCTTAAATCCTACCAGAAGGTAAGGATTTCAATAGACAATGGCTATTAATCCAGATATGGAGTTGCCGACTCCTTAAGTGTTTGATTATTTCATGCCATTTCACCTTAGTTAGCTTAAATTGGATATGCTAACTCCTTGTTTGATTTTTGATAGGATAATATGAATTCCAATATTCTTCGAAGCTTGTTTAGATCTATCTTTACTTTAGGAGGCTTGAACATTTAACAAAGAAAACTTTAGAGAAAGAAAAAGAACTAATTAAAGCTAAAACTGAAAATAAAAATAATAATAAATAAATAAATAAAGCCTCTTACAACTGTTCCAAAAATTATACATTAAATAATGTATCTCTGAACTCCTTACACTAAATTATGGCTGTTATTATGTATAATAGTAAGCAAGGGTTGTATCCATAAAGATTGTTCTTAATTTAAAAGTTACTGATGCAAAGAATCTAATATAACCAAACAAATTCACAAAAACTTCATAAAAGGCACAAATTAAACTGTAATGAGGGGTTAATTGTATTAAATGCAAATAGAATAAAAAAACCTAAAAGTAAAACTAAAATAAAAATAGAATAACGAGTGACAATAATGATGAAAAATATGGTTAAGGAATTGTTTGCCACCTCTGAACATAAACTATGAACCATTATTAGAATTATCTCTAATTAACTTTTGAAATTACCAACAATAAATAACAACAAGCTCTGGTACCCCAATCTTCCTTACTATATCGTTAAATAGAACAAGTTTTTTATTTAATTTCTAACTGTGAAATAAACTAGAATAAGAAAGATAACTTGATCTAAGTAACAAACACACAAGCTTAGATTATTTAACCTAGGTTATGTTCCACATTATAATTAATAAAACTTAACCGTAATCATTGATCACAAACTACTACTAATGATTAAGAAAGTAAGATAATTATAAATTATGGTTCTTAATCTAGAAATAGATAATTATCAAGTCTTATTTAGTTGTATACCTAAACAAATCAATATAAGAGTCATAAACAATTTTTATGGAAGAACATAAGCAATTTCTATATATAATTGTTGAATAATTTTGAAATCAATTATAAAATCATGTCTAGGGCTTTGAAATAACCCTTAACTATAAAAGAATTTAGTTACACACATTTGAGGTGTTGTAGAGTATATTTATATGAAAATTCTACCAAGAATGAAAGAAAAAGAAAGAATCAATGAAAGAAGAAACTTAGGTTTGGTAGTTGGTTGTAATCTCTTTTTCTTTTTAGTCTTCTATTTGTTTTTATCTTTTTCCCTTCTGGTTCTCCTTTTAATTGTTATTTTTCCTTCCTTGGAATGCCAAGTTTAAATCTCTATTTATATTGGCTAAAAACAGAACTCTGGTTAAAGTTGGATAATCCTATCCAAAGTAGGAAATCTAGATGTTACTTTCATAGTAGATATGGTTGACCAATTCTAATGCTTGTTACGAAAGTATCTGCCTATTACTTGTACTACAAGAATCAACTTTTTACTAAAGAATCTAATATTTTTAACTCCATCTTCTTTCATCTTGTGATTTTGATATTATAAACTTATTAACATTCTCTTGAACATGTTTTTGCTTCATTCTCTAAAATAAAACTAAAACTAAAAAAACAAATATAATTAACATGAATAAGGATAGAAAAGATAACAAAAACTAGGGATAAAATGTGTAATTTATGAACTTATCATACCTTTTTTCCCTAGTTTATGGTATGAAGGCTATTGTACCCATCAAGGTTGAGATCCCCTCTCTAAGGATCTTAATGGAAGGTAAACTAGAAGAAGCTGAGTGGGTCAAGGATTGATATAAGTAAATGAAACCCATTGATGAGAAAAAGGATGAAAGCTATCCATTATGAACAAATGTACCAAAAATGAATGATGAAAACCCATAACAAGAAAGTTTAGCCTTATCAGTTTTAGGAAGCTGAATTGGTGCTTAAGAAAAGTTGGAATTTAGGTCATGCTCAAAAGAATAAAATAAAATAAATTTAATAACTATTATTAAGTTATGCAGCAAAAAAATAAATCCAAACAATACCAAATTCCATCGAAGGATCAACTTATGCGTCTTTAGCCGATCTAAAAAGATTCATGAACATGAAAAAAATCATAGCCCAAACTAGGATTGCCAAGGTCCTGGGTTAGATTCATTCTCCATTTGTTCTTGCATACCAAGCTCAGTTGTCCCAAACCAAAGTTGTCCAATTGTTTAGCCTCTAATGGTGATCCACATAGGCAACTTGGGAAACCTTCACAAGGTAAGGATCATGTTTAACTAGAAGTCATGCTAACAACTTACTTTTTATAAACCTTCCCTTGATCGAATACCTTTCTTGTGCAAAAGAACCAAGAAGAAAAAGCTATTTTTCCTTCTCTTACTTTTAAGTGTAGCTAAACCTAGCTTTCATAAGAAAAAGGCATAATCTCTAGTTTTGAATGGTAACACATTAGGATTTATATATAGATAGGTTAAGTGAAATAAAGTTTTGGTTTAATTGCACTCAGACCTTTGGACTAATTGAACTTTTCAATTTAGTCCTTAAGAGATTAATAACTCTACAATTTAATACAATCCCCTTTTAATTCCATAAAATCACCTTTATATGGGTGACCTATTAGGCCCTTAACATGTTGGCATTAAATATAAAATAATTTGGTTAAGAATATTTTATATTTATAAACCATGAGTGGCATCTAGCAAGCTAACCAGATTTGCTTGTAATGCGCTAGCTTTAGATATTTCATGTAAAATACATTATTAGTAATTAATGTAATGAGGAATTTCTTTATCCATAAGTTTGATTATAATTGTTACTTATGACTTATGAAGATAAAGCCTATGAAATACATCGGCCCTGTAAAGGAATATTAAAAAGTTACAATTGTGAGTTGTTTATAAATCAAAGCCACATTTCTAAAATTGTTCAAGCTTATTTAATTTCAAAATAGGGCATTAATAATGCATAAAGATTAGCATATGTTAAGCTTCCATGCATATGATGCATGCAAGATATGGGTGCTTATTATGGTGACAAATTCACTGAACATGACTTGCCATGAGAGTTCTATTTTGTTTTTCACTCAAGTGTCTATCAAAATACTCTCATATGTCAATAGTGTAAGAAATCTTTAGACTTATGACACCAGGTCACTTTGCATGTGAATTAACGTACATAGAGACCATCATAATTGATTCCACTTTGATGTATGCCCAGGTATGGTGGTTTTAGATATGTTATGAACCATGCTAAAGGTGGATAAGTGGTCCAAGGAGGATTCATCTCCCATAGTGATATAAGGGGACATATCTTGACTATTCCTAGCCCATGTTAACTTAGAAGTCCTTGGCCAAGGTAATACTGATATGGAGGTAAAGGGGCTACAGGACTAATATGGATAGGGTTAAGAGTAGACATCTGAAAGGATCAAATTACTGACATAATGTACACTAAAAGACTTGTCAAAAGGTGTTTTGACTCTCCTCGTATTTGGCTGGCCATGATGCATTGCTAGATGATGCTCATGGCCTATAAACATAAATATTCTTAATCAAATTAATTTATATTTATTACCAATATGTTAGGGGCCTCAAGGGTCACACACATAAAGGTGATTTTATGGAATTAAAATGGGTTGGACTAAATTGTAGATATATTAATCTCTTAGGGACTAAATTGGAAAGTTCAATTTGTCAAGGGGTTAAAGTGTAATTAAACAAAATATTGCATTCAACCCTAAACCAAACTATTTAATACTTGCTTTTGCCGTCTTTTAACGCTGAACGTATTTTTCATATTTAGTTTTTCCGCAAGCCAACCTTGGAAGGGTGTTTCCTTTGCCCTTGGTTCTTTAACGTGGCAAAGGTTTCGATCAAGGAATGTTTACTAAACCTAAGCCGCTAGCATGGTTTTCGGCAAAACATAACCCTAATTTTTTGAAAGTTCCCTGAGTCACCCATGTGGATAACAATTAGAGGTTGGACAATTGGATGGCTTTGGTTTGTGACAACCAGATTCGATGTACATGAACAAGCTATTTCAAACATAATCGGGTCTTGACAATCTTGGATTGAAGTATAATTTTTGTTTTTGTGTTCTTAAAATTTTAGATCAATTAAAGACGCGCAAGTTGACCTTTTAATGGAATTCGATATTGTGTTAATTTATTTTTCTGCTCTATAATTTAATAATTGTTATTAAATTTATTATTTTTATTTGTTTGAGCATGATTCAAAATCCAACAAGTGGTATCCGGGCTAGTTTGTGTCATTTTAATTGATCTAATGTTTTACTTGCTACCATTTCTTGCAATTGTTTTGATTTAGAGATTGTTCTTGATCCGATTAAATATTTGAAAATTTATAAAAATTGTTTTATTCTAATTTCAATTATTGCAGAAAGTAATTCATGTTTAATTTATTTTGTTAATTAGTCTAAAAATTGTTTTTTAACTAATTAATTAATGGTACAATGAGTTTGCCTCAGTTGAGAACTGTTGGCGCCAATATTGTACTGGTTTTGGTGATTAATCGATGTTGAAAAATTCAAAATTTTCTGGAACTTGTGGTTGACGTTCTTGGACCTTTTTTTATAAGAACTGTTGTTGATATTGATATTAAAAAAAAAAAATTCTCGTCCACTGGAACTTGCAGAATTGTGGCGCAACTTCAATCTGCAGCTCGAAGATTTTATTTGCAATTGGTGATTGCTGGATGGAGCGCCGCTTGCCCCATGCTGCTGGCCGCAGCAGATTTGCTGCATGGGTGCAGCAGCTATGGTGAGTTCTTGCGTTGCCAGCTCTTGTTCCTGCCTTTAAGCTGCTGCCTTGTAAGTTGTTGCACGAAGCAGCAGCTATCTTTCATTTTAAGCCCTTAGCATGGCACCTATAAGCAGCAAATGGGGCAAATGTTGCCACCGATTCTTGTTGTTGTCCACTTGTGCAACATTAAAAAGCGGCAAATTGATTTTGGTGAGGACAATCCTTCACGCAATTACAGCTGTTTGCTTAAATTCCTTTTGCACCGATTATGGTGGCTGCATCAGATGCTGCCACGATCTGATTTCACAGCATGGTTAAATCCTATTCAGAGTTGGTCACTTGGTGTTGTATGATTGTGCGGCACATGAGTCCATTATGGACTAGGTAATTGGCCACATATTACTAGCTTATGGAGCTAGCGTTTCAATACAAATTGGATTCCATTTATCGCCAAATTTATTATCCAGTTCATAAAATTTTAAATTGCTTAAAAATAATAATTCGATAATTAAATTAACATGTTTTATTTTCAATTAAATTGTTTAGCTGAAAAATATTTAATTTAATTGATTAATCGTAATTAGATTGGAATTTATTCTAATATGATTAGAATAAATGATAATCAACTAAGAAAATTTGTTTTTAATTAAATTAACTAAAGGATCAAGAATAAATCTAAAAATGGTAACTAGAGATTAAAACATATTTACATGTTCTCAATATTAATTGTGAGTGTATGGGATGATTACGGACTTAGACCCAACGTGATTGTGGATGGTTACTTTTTGTGGTATTTATTTATTAAACAGGTCTGCGTACCCTGCCTTATGTGTTATTTTTAGGAGTTGCAAAATTCTTTCCTCATTTAATTCCCCTCAAATGTAACTTGAATTTTCTCTATGTCCAATGTAATTAGATTACATTAAGTGTAAAATTAGGATTAGTTAGAAAAATTTTGAAACCCAAAGGAGATCCAAGTGAAGGCACCATGAAGCTCAGGAGACTACATTAAAGATTGACAAGTTTATGTATGTAATCACCTAGGAATTAGGCAAGCAATTTTCTTTGATGGCTCGAGGAAATTGCATTAGTTAAGTCCATAATCATCCATGTAAAATGCATGATAGTAGATTTATTTTATGTGATATTATAAATACTATGCATGCTAATAAGATGAGACCTAAATAATTAAAATGTTAATGAAATCCCTCATACAATATTGAGTCACATGCTTCACATGATTAAGATGCCTTTCACCGTCATAGCAAGATAACCAGAGTTCTTTCAATTGGAGGCTCGATGAGTCACTCAAGGCCAAATTTTTACATCAATATGTTTGAGCTATGAGGGTAAGTCTCATTCAATAAGTGTTGTATAGCTCGGATGTGTCAGAGTTGACTACATAATATTAGAGGCAAAGTTAGGCAAAACTCATATGATGTGTTTAGACAAAGAGCTTTTACCTAATTGGTTTAGGAGTTGCATAAAGATGCAATTGGTGAGCCATGTTGCCTATGTAATTATGCTTGTTGTAACTTTTGAGTTGCTCAAGGTTGCAACATGTTGAAAACGGCCCCAGCCTACTAGAAATACCTTAAAGAGATTTTCAAATAATAGCAAGAGCTATTAATTCAAAAAATTAATGGGCTAACCAATAAAGATTTAATGCCTGATCTTAAATTGGTTTAATCACGTAATGACTAATACAAACTTTTTCCATACTGGGTTGTTGAAAATAAGAAATATATTAACTATTGCGAGGCGTATTTGATGCCATAAGCCTAAATTGTTTGGACTGGTATATTTGGTTGATAAGTGTTCCCAACAAAATAAGGTTGCTATCTTGGCAAGTCACAAAAAACTTATAAAAGTCGCTAACTTTGATTATGTTTATGATTGACCTAAATCTTTCTACTGTAAATTCCAATTCCTGGATAATTGATTTAGGATATGGATCACATTTATGTAAAGAAATAAATTTACTTAAGAATAGTAGAAAATTAAATGAAGGTGAAATAGTCCTTAGAATAGGCAATGGTGCAAGAGTTGTAGCATTCGCTTTAAGAACTTGTGTTTTGCCTTTACCTTCTAGCTTAAGTTTGGAACTAAAAGAATGCTACTTTGTTTGAATATTGTCTAGAAACATTATTTTGGTCTCATACCTCACTATAAATGATGGTTTTGAGTTTAGGATGAAAAGAAATAATTGTTCTTTTATTCTAAATGACATTCACTATGGATCCATTACATTATATAATGGATTGTATGTCCTAGAACTGAAGATGCCAATGCTCAACATAAATTCAAGAAACCTAGGAATAATGATCCAAGTAAAGCACATATCCAGCATTGTAGTCTTGGTCATATCAATGAGACTCGAATAGCCAACTTCCATAAATAAGGCTATTTTGACCCATTTGATTATAAATCTTATAAGACATGTGAATGCTATCTTTTTGGTAAGATGACCAAGGCTTCTATTATTGGAAAGGGCAAAAGGGTTGGCATTTTGTTAGGCTTAATACATTCAAATGTATGTGGGCTATTAAACACAACTGCTAGAGGAGGTTATTCTTACTTTATAACCTTTATTACTTATCATTCAAGATTTGTTTATGTGTATCTAATAAGGTACAAGTTTGAAGCTTTTGAAAAGGTCAAAGAATTTAAGGCTGAAGTAGAGAAACAAACTGTCAAAAACATTTTGACTCTTAGATCTGATCAAGAAAGAGTATATTTAAGTCAGGAATTCTTAGGTTGTTTAATAGAAAATGGTATTCTATCATAATGGACTCCACCTAGAACTTCACAATACAATGGAATGTTTGAAATGAGGAATTAAACCTATTAGCTATATTAGGTTTGAATTAATCTTAGTTTTGATATAACTAAAACTTAAGTTTAATTAGCTTGTGGTTAATTATTTTCAAGATTAGTATTTTTTCCATGAAATATTTTGTAAACACTTTGAAAAATAGTAGAATGTGTTTTAACTTCTTCAAGCACTCAAAAATATGTTCTTAATACAAATTTTTATATAAAACATTTTTGAGATAAGTTTTACATGCTTTAAAGTCATGAAAAACCTTTTAAATTGATTTTCATGTGAATGCATTGATACACAATATGTATGTATCGATATAATATTTGGCATAGCTAAATAACCTTAAAATGCAAAAATCTCTGTTCATGTATTGAGACAGAGGATTCTGTATCAATACAGGACTATTTAACAGTCATATTTTTTTATCATTAAACATAATGTATCGATACCCACTTAATTGTATCGACACAGAGAAATAGGGAACAAGGGAAATGATATTTTGAAGGCTTCAATGGCTATATTCCTTCACCAAATGTTCTAAACAGCTAGAATCAAGATCAATGCTATAAATAAGCCACTCCAACACCTTCAACAACAAGAAAAACCAAGAGATTATGCTTAGAGTCATATCTTTCATTTTCTCTATCATTTTTGCTAAGTAGTTTATCTTTGTATAGGATCAATCCCTCTTATTTTTGTATTCTTCATTTTGTATCTTTAGATACATAATTCCTTTGAGCTAAAATTCTTGTAAACACCTAATCTTTAGAGGTTTTATTTGTTTACATTCAAATCTTTGTAAAAAGGGAACGTTACTCCTCCTTAGCCATTGAAAAGTAGAGAAGGTTTTTACTTAGCCTTCAAAAGTAGTGAAAGAGAGTTCTATCTTAGCCACAAAAGATAAGGGGTAGAAATTTCTATCTTAGCCTTGAAAGATAGGGAGTGTAAAGGTTATACCTTATCCTTGAAAGATAAACAATTCAAGTTAGTGAATTATGAAAATTTGAGGCAAGTGAGGCTGAGGTAGAGGATGTAGGCAATTGAGGTCGAACCTCTATAAATCATTGAGTTTGCTTCTTCTTTCCCTTTTCTTTAATTATTTATTTTTATTCACTAACTTGCACTCCAAAGTTTATTGTTTAGATTTCTCAATTTTATTTATCAAAGTTTTAATATACTAAAACTTTGAAAAATCAATTCACCCTCTCTTGATTTCACTTACCACTAAAAGGTCTAACAATTGGTATCAGAGCTTGTGTCTCATTCTTATAAGCTTAAAATCCTTGAGCAAAGATCTGTAAAAGACTAAACAAATGGCTAGTGGTGATATTTTTGGCATGGGCCAAGAAGGACATTTAATCGTGAGGCCTTTTCTTTTCAACAGTGAAGATTATGCTTATTGGAAGACAAGGATGAGGCTATTTGTCCAACCAAATGATTATCAAGTTTAGAAGATAATCATGAAAGGCCCACTCATCCTAACAAAGACGATAGGTGATCTTGAAGTTCCTAAGGAAGAATAGGAAAGGGGATAAAAAAGACACCAATATGGCTCAACTCAATGCCAAGGCCATGCATACACTTTTTTATGCATTAGGCCTCAATAAGTACAATAGAGTGTCTTTGTATGATAATGCCAAGGAGATATGGGATATGTTGGTTATCACACATGAAGGGACTAATCAAGTTAAAGAGTCCAAGATTAGCATGCTCACTCTTGATTATGAGATGTTCAAAATGTAATCAGAGGAGAGCATCAAAGAAATGTTTGATAGATTCATGGGCATTTTAAATGGCTTGAAGGGTCTCGAAAAGGTGTATCCCAACAAGGAGATGGTCAAGAAAATGTTGAATAGGCTTTCTAAGTTATGGGAAGCTAAAGTGACCACAATTGAAGAATTAAAAGACCTCAATCTCCTTGCCTTGGACGAGCTCATTGGATCACTCCTTATGTACAAAATGAAGATAAATCATGGAAAAGAGCAACCAAGAAAAGGTGGAGTTGCATTAAAGGCTTCCATGAGTGAGGAGAACGATGATAAAGATGATGAAAACATAGAGATGATCATATTTGCTAAGAAATTCATAAAGATAGATAAAGGCAAATCATCCCAATCAAAAAAGGTTAACAAGGTGGTGTGTTACAATTGAAACGAATCAAGGCATGTCAAATCTAATTGCCCATTATTGAAAAAGAAGAAGAAAAAGGCATTTGTAGCAACTTAGAGCTATAGTGACTCTTTCGATGATGATGACTCCAAGGAAGACCAAATTGGCAACCCTTGTTTCATGGCTCTTAATGAGCCCAAGGTAACCTCAAATTCTCTAAATTTAAATTCATATACATTTGATGAGTTAC
>JBBYHM010108125.1:0-40593 GCA_038381775.1 Adansonia rubrostipa | reverse complement strand
AAATAACATGAAAGTGATTTCATTTGTTCATTTGTGAAAAACCTATGTACGATTTTATATATATATATATATATATATATATATATATGTATATATTTATATATATATGTATGTATAAAACATAGCTAGATATTAATCTTTAAGAGTGATAATATGAACCAATTGGACTACGTCTTTAGTTTTTAGATTTTATTTGATAATTGATATCATATTCATTGTCGGTGTATAGATATATACACTGTTAGTTTATTAAATATAAATTTTAATATCAAATCACACTAAAATAAAGAGTTGAAAGGATCAAAGGGAACATCAAAATTTTGGTTTGGCAATAGTTATAAAAATATAAATTTTTATATAATATTGATCTTACTAAATGATTTATTACCCAAATTTTGGTTTTAAAAAAGTTAGTGATCTAACAGAACGGCTTTTTGCCAAAGTCTACATTGGATTTGGTTTAATATTACTTCATTAGAAAAACAAATATAATATCCTGAAACATGAATCCCCTTATCTTTGATGTGAGTTTTTTCCTTTAGGGATATGAGAAGCGATGCAAGAAGTTAACTTGATTGACGTGTGAAGAAATTTGATGGACGATCATAAAATCTAATTTATTTTTGGTATGAAAAGGTCGCAATCTAAAAATAGGAGAAATATTATAAATGCTAAGATCGAATTCTAAATCTGTTGAATGTGAATTTTTAAAAATGTTGACTGTACAAAACAATTTGATTAAATTATAAATTTCATAAAATTCAACTTTACTACATATGCAGTCGTGATTTAAGATTGAAAGAAGACATGAAACACAAAACTCTCGAAGTTTTAAAAGTTAAGGATTCGTTTATAGAAGATGCTAGGCCTAATTTAGCAATGGTTTTGTTAAACATTCAAGAGTTCTTCAACAAAAAATAAATTAAACTGACGAATTATAAGAAAAAAAATACAAAAAATGACAATGACAGCATATTTAAGATTTTAAAGAATAATGCAAGCTCCAAACAAGTGAGATTTTGGATCAAGAACTAAGGAATCTTAGGAAGTTTAAAATTGGAATGTTGAATACGTGTCGAGAGAGAGAAGTCATGTTTAAGTCATTTGCTCAATCAATTATAGTCTTGCTAAAAGACAACTTTGGAATCTATTTTTAAATCATACTTGGTTACTGGATCGGAATGTTGAGACATATTTAGAGAGCCTAATAGATATGGAAAAAACATGTTATAAATTTTTTCAAATTCTAGGTGAATTTGAACTTGAAATTTAACATAATTGGTTCGCATAGTTAATTTTACAAAGTCTAGATTCAAATCCTATAATCTACAATTTTTTTTAGAAAAAAAAAAAAGAAACTATGACCTCCTTTATACCAAAAGTAAATTGCAAATGAATTTTTTAAAAAATCATTGTATATAGATACTTTTATTCTCTTCAGATTGTGATAGTTTTTATGATACTTTGCCATGGTATCAAAGTAAGAGTTTTCTCTTAGCTGTTAGCGCTTCTAATACGTTGTTATCGCTATGAATTAAGTTTATGTGACATGATAAATTAATCTATTCTCGTAAAAAGGTGAAGATAAAAAAAAACAATTTAATTTTAATTAAATTATAACACCCTATCTCATATAAGTATATCAAAACTTACTTCATCTACTACCATTTGTTTTAAATTTAACATCAATCTTAAAATCTAACATATGCATGAACAACTATCAATAAGACAATACAATCTCTGTTGATTTTTGTTTGCTTTACAGCACATCAAATATTGTTTCAAAACACTGCTCTTTTCCAGAAGTGTTTTAATTTCTTGTTATTTGTTTTTTTTCCAATTCTATATCAATTGCATATCATCCAAATTAAGAAGGAATAAAAAGGGCATTTGCCTACACCGACTAAGTACATGTTTGATCCCATTCAGTGCATTGAGACCACTGATCGCCTTCTACTTGAATGCCAAGTGTAAGTGCCAAAAATTTTGCAAGCGTGAAAGTTAATATATATATATATATATGCACGTCAAGATCTAGAAAACATGTAAGATATAATTGATTTGATACCGAAAAGAACACAATAAAAACAATGTCTATTTTGTCTAGTGCGTTAGGCGGAGCATTTAGAATGTACCAATTGTCAAGTTGCCATCGATGATGTCGCGAGTTGTGGCAAGCTACCAAAGTCCATTTAAGATTACATTGAACTTTCACACCTTTCCAACTTGTGCAAATGCTTTGTGTCTTTAACTCCAACGTGCAGCTCGTATCTGTTACTTGGTGTAAAGCGTCAATAACACGGTATTTGCCACGTGTATGAAGGACAGAAAATTAACTTCGATTTAATTCAGTTAGTTTATAAAATTATTTTTAAGAGATAGTACTAAATAAATTTAGAATTTGAATTTCAATAACTGTAATATTTTTTTATTCTCAAATTGTGACTTTTTTATACCAAAAAATTAGAAAGAAAGAAGTTTGTTGTGCTTTTACTCTGAAGACATCCACGGCTTAAGCCTTAATTTCATAATAACATACATTTACTTGCTCAAATCTAATTTAATTTAAAATATGAGTAAAAAATTATATCTAAATATTATAAAAATTTTTAAATTTAAACGAATAATTTAATCTTCTAACAAAATTTACTTTGCCTTTTTCTTATTTATTGACACATTGGTTTTTGTTTGTTTTGTTGGTCTAAAGCAAAATGATGTTACTTCCATATAATGGGGGGACAAAGGGAAGGAGGAGAATTTGAAGGAAAAAAATGCATATGACAAAAATGGAATATTAACTAGTAGCCAAATGGGCTTCAGAAAAAAGTGGGCCCAATTTTCTTTGTCAAATTTTTGTCTGGGGACCCACCACAAAAATTGTCGACTCACACTGTTGGGATGAAGTTGGGACACGTTTGGAAGTGTCAAGTCAATCGACATCGAACCACTCCAGTCCCTGTGTAGAAAAGCATGGCTGACTCAATTCACGGCTCCATTTTAACCTTTACCACCGTTATTATGTGTCTCAAAGAGGTAATGGGTCCCTACTCCCCATGGCCGATTACTTTTCAGTTTTCACGAACTTTTTTCATGAAAAACAATCATGATATATCAAATACTGCCACGTGTAAAAAGTATTGCATGAATTAATTTCACACGAAACTTCGTAATTTCTATTAGTAGGACATTTGCCTTTAGATTTCACCATGTATCATTCACATCTTTATCTTGAAGGCTTGACCCGCCTAGTTGCGTCCTCGCGTTGTTTTTATGTATTTTTATATACCAAAAGTATATTTAACGTTTATATATGTAGAAAAAGTCTCTACACAATAATTTAAAAATAATAAAGTTTCTATCTTTTTTCACTTAATTAAGTATTATAATTTTTATTTTTTATCAATTAAATTTTTTATTGACGAAAATAATAACTGTAAATGCAGATTGTAACTATTAAAAAAATTGATCATTACGATTTTCATCAACAAAAGAAATAAAATAGTGAAAAATAAAAGTTTAAGTGCTTGATTGATTCCCCAAAAAAAAAAAGATAGGTGCTCACTTGATTTAGGAATTATGGTTCAAAGGCTTTTTTATATATATAAGCCTATATTGAATATAAATTTAATTCGTTAATAATTTATATTATATATTTTATTATGTTTTTATATTTGTATCATATCTTATTTTAATTTTTTTTTTGGTTGTATAACCGAATTATTTCCAAAGACTGAGGCTAACTTAAACCTTATAATCCCAATAAGTAATCTTATAATATGTATGATTAATGGATATTTATATCTAGCAAGTAAAATTCGAAAGTTATTAATTGGGATATGAATAGTTGGTGATTTTAGGCAATTAAATATTATTTAATTATTATTTTAAATATAGGTTTTTATATTTAATGTATTATTTTTATGACAAGTCAAAAATAATTCATTAATTGAAATTTTTTTCTTTAATTTCACTTTAACTCATGCATAGCAGATATTTTTAACATTTTGCTAATGAGTCCCTTTAGAGAACTTTTTAAATTTAGTTAATATATGATTTACTATAATATTGTAAATAAATGCAGCACTTGTAAAGTTTATTCGTAATCTCGAATGCATTTGATTAAGATATTATTTTATATACTAATTTTCAAGAGTGCTCGTAAGGCATCCATTAGCAAAGTCTTTCAGGTATCATTCAAAAAAAGTTTTTTTTTTTTTTCATTTAATACATTACTATTATTAAATTAAAAAAATTATTAATTACATTTTTCTTTTTATAGATATCATCTTATCCAGTTTCATTTATTAACATGTTCCTACTATAGTACAATTTGTTTGAAAAAAAAATAGTTTTGAAAATCAATCGTCGATCACAATGAGAAAGAATAATTATTATTTTCTTAAATTGAATTAATTTGGATGACTTTTACTCTATAACCTTTTAATAATATCTATTTTTTATATTTTTGATGATATAAAAATTTTATTTCCTTAATAATTAAGAATTTCGCTATGACTTATAAATAGAAACTTAGACTTCAAAAATCTTTTTTTAAAAAGATGATTTTAAAATGAGATAATTATCTCATACATCGGTGGTAGAAAAAAACTCCACAAGCGAGATTCATAAGATGACACATGTCTCATTTGTTTATTATTTATTTTTTAAAAGATATTCTACTAGACATGCGTCATCCTACAAACCCCGCTTGTAGATTTTTTTTATCATTCGTGGATAGAATAATTATCCTTTAATTATATTGTAATTATACCATAAAGGATAAACTAATCCCACTTTGCTTTCTTAATTCTCTCGGAAGATATGCACTTGGAATTTGATGTTTAAGACAATTTATGTACCAATCTCTTAAAAAGAATCATTTTTTAATTAGAGAATGCTTGAAACAAACTATAGACAATAAATTAATGTGACTACATGACAAGTAGACAAGATGGGGCCAATTTTTGTATGAATAATTTTTAAATCTCAATAGGAAAAAAAAAATATGCACTCAAATTCATCAAAGTTTTGCTTTTCTAATCAAGGTTATGATAATCCGAAATCAAGGATTAAATCAAATCAAATCAAATAATTGTTTTATAATTTTTATTTTTCTATTCTCATGCAATCATGCATTCGAGCAAAACGTTTTATTAATGGGCGTCTTTAATTTTTAAACACTTTTTAAAGTTATCGTATTAAAGATTGGTTTAATATTATTATTGAAAAAAAATTATATTAGAAAAAAATGTGTTTAAATGTGTAATGAAAAAAAGTATGATATAAGAATTTTAATTACTTGGCATTGTTTTCATGAATTAAAAAGTCTAAAAATATATGCAAAAAATAATATGAATATAGATATATAAGAATAACAAAGACGTCATATTTTTTTTGAATTATCAAATTATGATTTCGAAGCAATTATAATTTAATGAACGTGTTTTATTTTTAAATGTAAATATATAAAAAAATCAAGACAAAAAAATTAAAATTTATGCTAAATATAATAAGCTAAATTTTAAAAAATAATAAAATTTTACGGCAAATGGCATGAATCAATACATATCAATATTAACGGATATGAATTGATACAAGTTGATAAAAATTAAACATGATCAATATGAATCGATATAAAATTTAAAATGATAAAATACTTATACTATTTTATTTTAAAATTATTTCATATTAAATAATATAATTGATGTCAATATGATACTAAAGCTAACTAAACCTAACGGCCAGCCAGACAATATTAGCAAAAATCCAGAAAAACATTTGGCATACAACTTTCTTGATGAATGTGCCTCCTAGAATATCCCGTCGATGCCAATCTAATCAGGAAAAGATGAGTGCACGTGGCAATCTGTCTTCGAACACTTGTACCCTTGCTCCACGCAAACTCAGCAGAACTTCCTTTTTAAGTTTTTATCTTGTTCTCTGTGGGACAACCTTTAATAAACAGTGGTCAAAGCTACCTTTTCTTATTTTGTTCTTTACTCGCCGGGCGGCCTGCTCCGCCTGCGGCCGGGTGATTTCTTTTATGAGTATAGATATATTTGTTTTGGTTTGAAATAATATTTAATAATTAAAAATATTTTTATTTAAATTTAATTATAAAATATATAAAAATATTAATATAAAAATATTTTTTTAATTTTTATTAATTATAATTTATAAATATGATTAATTTGAATGAAAATTAAGTCAAATTAAATTTGTGTTTAAATAAAAATTTAATAATTTTTTAAATCATAATTCAAGTCGATTCACGAATACTTTTAATCTTTCCTTCAATTACTACTTTTTAGATTTATGGATTTTTTTTTAATTTAGCAAATGTTTTCAAGTTAATTTTAAAACTAATTAACAAATTATTTATATTAAATTTAATCATTATCAAATTTATTTATTATTTTTAATACATAAAGTAAATATATTGCCATGCACAATAACTTTAAAAAGGTGTTTTAAAGATGCTTATGGCAATTTTTTTTATGCTAGTATCGGATGTATGACATAACAACACAAAATATTTAATTAAAAAAAAACCATATAATTAACTTCTAGAAAATGGATCCTACCAACTGAATGCGAATATTGTAGGCGTTCAAGATTAAAGGTTGATGTGTCTGGGCTTAGACAAAGTCCGAATTTTTTTATGTTTTTTACATTTTAATTCAATTTAATTTAATTTAAAAGTTTGATTTTTGTTTAAAAATTAATAAATAGTTAAAAATATTATTTTTATATTAATATTTATATATTTTATAATAAATTTAAATAAAAATAAATTTTTGTTATTTAATAATAATTTTGATCGAATCAAACTAACCCGAATTAATAAAAATTATGTTCAAAACTCGTTTTAAAGAAAATAAATCTGCCTTCTCTAAATGGATAACCCGACCCATAGACAAAGAGCAATTGATACGTTTAATAGTTTGTTCAAAATTCGATCAATTCATTAAAATTTATTCTGAGTTAAGTCAAATCTAGAATGAGACGACATTTAAAATTAGATTAAAGTCATAGAATATATTGTTATCACTGCTACATTTTTTTTATTTCAAGATTCAAATTTAAAATTTTTTAAATTTAATTACAAGATTAAACACTTACATACTACAAAATATTCGTATGCTCTAGCCCGCATGCATTTAATTAATTAAAATTTCAAACAATAAACTAGACCTAATCATTAGTTGGGTTAAGTGTTTAAACTCAACCGTTCTTTCGATATTTAAGAGATTTTGGATAAAAATATTAAACTTAAAAAATAAGTTTAGATAAAAAAATAAAATAAAATAAGACCCTTTTAACAAATGAATCGACCTTGACTCTAAAATTTAAAGCTTGAATTTGACACAATTCATCATTTTTTAATTAAAGAATTATTATATAAAAATATAAATATCACTTTTATATTTATTTTTATATTATACGTTAATAATTATTATATAAAAATATGAATTATTATAATAAATATCACTTTTATATTTATAAGTTATGTAATTCATATCCTATAAGGAATAAATGTATAATATTATGATGTAAGTGACAGAAAATTTATTATCTAAATTTCAAATTTCTATAAAAGAAAAAAATAAACTCACTAAAGATTAAATAAAAATATTTATATTTTATAAAAAATACCGTGGATGTATGGTCCTAAATGGATTTAAACAATCAATTTATGAATATGGATAGATTTAGATAGAAATTGAAATTAGAAGTCCAATCAAATTAGATTTGAACAAGTAAATATTGTATTGGTACTATCCCAACCATAGATACTTCTACTCTAAATACATTCAGAGTATATTTTTGTGATGATTAACTTTTTGGTGATATTTGATTTGTAAATAAGATATATATTATGCTTAAAAACATCCTGAAGCCACAACAATGCAATAAGTTATATTAGTTGATAAATAATCACTAAAGTTTTCAAACTTTGTTTTAGCCATTATTTTTATGTAATGTACGCCTACAATTAGATTTTAATTTTACTTTTATGATCATTATTTTTATTTTGGCAGAATGGGAACTACAATTTAGGAATAAAAAAATATTAATATTAATATTTAAATCTTAAAACTATTTAATATTTTTAAAAAAATTATATAAACTAATCACGCATTGTACCAATATATATATATATAGCTAGAAGAAAAACACGTCTAGTATTGCTCAAACCTTATCTTAAAGTCTTGCCTGAGTCAAGTCCTCGTTGATAGGTTTACCATGAATATGTCAAAATTTAAATAAAAAATATTTTACTTTCCAAAATCAAATCTTAGTAAATGAAATTAATTTACTTTTAATACCAACAGAAAAAAAAAAAAAAGAAATCTATATTACTATAAAACTTTTAGTTAAATCACTCAACTAGGAAGTTACAAAAAAACCCAAATGAACTTCTTAGAATAAATATAAAATTAAGGTATGTGTGTCTTTTCTTTTGAAATAATAGTTAACAATCCAATTTTTATTTTTATTTAAAAAACCTACTCATCTTCTTATTTAGAAAAATAAGTACTCACTTTTTTATTTGGAAAAATTACGAATCTTTTTAAAGCTTAATATATATTTTTTCAAAACAAACTTAAAAGAAAAACCAATTTTACCTACTTTCATCGATGTGTCAAAATCTAGTTCAAGACCAAAATATATATATATATATATATATATCTAATATTACTTCAAAATATTTCAGAATATTTGAGAAGCCTTAAGCATATAGATCCATTGTTTTATTTTCTTTGATAGACCAAGAAGGACCCTTTTTCTTTTTATTTTGATTAAATGAAATTTTATTCAAATACCTAAAAGAAGCAGATAATATTTCTGCTAAATAATCACTTAGAGAGGCAAGCCACTATACATTAACTTTGTTGACTTCTGCCCTATTGTTCTAGAAGATATCTATTTACAATATTTGTGTTTAACAACATTAATAGAAGAGAATTTGAGCTTAACGGCATTAGAAATCAATTGACAAACAGCATCTAGAGTCCTCAGCTTATGTGTACGTTTTCGGGAGTTCCTTTCTTGCCAAACATAATAATAGTAGCAGTCTAAACAAGTCGCATCAATGTAGCCTTGATAGATTTCCCTTTAAAGACAGCAATTGCCCACGGAAGGTCATCCTCCCAACTTCTAAATCTCCTTGGAACAGAAGAAGTTCCTAATAATTTCTTGTAAACTTGTTGAGAAAATGCACATTCAAAAAACAAGTGATTTCTACATCCCTCTGCTAACATTTGAAAATAGATTATATTTTTTAATTTAAGCTATTAAACTTGATTAATTATAATTTATTATATATGCCAATATTTCATTTATTTAATGTTTAAAAATTTTAAAAATTTATTATTTTAAAATTTTTTATTTGCATAATAACATCTATAGGCTTGCAATGTAAGTATATACTTGTTTGTCTTATAATATATATATATATTATTAGATAATTTGAAAATAGATTATATATGAAAAAATAAATTAAAAAATCAATAAATCTAAACTAAAATCAAAATATATTTATATCGTTGCTTACAAATATGAAAACAAAAATAAACAGTCTTTGGAACGGTAATAACCGCCTTACTATAAATTGCTAATAAGAGGAAGAAGAAGAATAATCTCTACCTCCATTATATTAAAAGGTTGAATGAATTAGTGTCATGAGTTAATCGGATATTCAACGAAATTACTTAAAAATATTAAAAATATATATATTAATAAATTATATAAATTTAAGAATAATTGCATTTTTTTTATAAAAATTACCCACTAATTAAACTTTTTAAACATAAAATTTTTTATATTTTCAATCCCCCACAAATTTTCAATCAAAATAGATCGATCATAATTAATGACAAAATGAAGATAATTATGTTATATATTGACAGTAGAATGAAAAAAAACTTTACAAATAGAGTTCATAAATAACATATATCAATTTATTTATTTTTTATTAAAAGAAAAAAAAAAGAAACTTTACAAGATACTTGTTATCTCATTAATTTTGTTTGTGGAGTTTTTTATTATCAATTTATAATAAACCTAACCTTTTTAAATATAATTATATAAATATAACACGTATAAAATATTTAATACATGATTAAATACGTTTATCAAAATTTATATAATATAAATTATTAATATATTAAAATTTATTTAAGTATAAAATATCTAATATATAATTATTATATAATAAATATATAAATATAATATAAATATATATATTATTAAATTTAAAAAGTAGTATCAAATTTAACGTATAAGATAATATCAACGAAATAATCCCATCACTGTTATTTCCTTTATCCATTAACTTATTTCTTTTTTTAAAAAAAAAAATATCTATCCTTTGGACATCCGGAACACCGATGATTCGACATTTTTATTTCTTGGCTAACTCCAAACATCTAATCATCCCCATTGCCTATCAATATCGACATTATTCCTTTGCTTGTCACCTTTTTTTTCCATTTTATAAAGTAACAACCTTAGATAACATGTTCCGCTGCAACGTGTAACGGTTTTCAACTGCCTTTTTAAAAAACTACCGTCAAGGAAACTACTAGGCCGTTTATTTGTTGTCACGTAATTCCCGTTTAGATTTTCCGACAAGACCTTTCACCTGACACGCTTCTGTCTGAGTATCACTGTTTGACACGTATCCAACTCCGTGTTTTTGACTCAGTATGTAACCGAGTCATTGTCGCAGTCTACTTCCCTGCTAAAACAACCGCACTAATATTTCCTCTCACTTTGTTGCAAATAAAAGGTTGTTGATTATGACCGGAGAGGTTCGTGCTTGGATCCTGGTTTTGGAAAAGAAAAAAGTATTTAAGTTTAGATTAGATTCGATTTAATTTAATAGTTTATTTAATTATTTAAGATAATATTTAAAAATATTTTATATTAATATTTATGATTAAGTTTAAATAAAAATAATTTTTATTATATAAATAGTAATTTGAAGATAATCAACTTAGTTTGAATTATAAAAAATTTTACCCAAATTTAATCCAGTTAAGGTGGGTTATTCAATATATAAACATATTTAATTTATAACAGAGAAAAAAATTAATCAATGTTTTTTTTATACAAAAGAGTTCATACTTCAATATAGAAGAAATGTTGTCGATGTTAGAATTTCAAATTTGTTGGATGTACCTGTCAATGATGATTGTATGAACCAACTAAACTAAATTTTTAAAATGCTTTAAAATATTTTTTAAAATTAATTAATGTAAAATATTAAATGGTGTTCTATCATTAACTATAATACTGTTTAAAAAATCATATTTAATAAGAAATTTTAATTAGATATTGATTATGGCGATATTTACAAAAATATATATAATTACTCCATTATTTTTTTAATTCAATAAAAGTAAATGCAAAAAGCTTTTTCTTTAAATGTTATCAATATAAGGGTTTTATTAATGGTTACCGATAAACATTAGTTAGAAATTACTTAATTATTATTTTATAAAAAGTTTTTTTACATTTAACACGTTACTTTTACTTAAATTCAAGAGAAAAATATATATTAATTACATTTTTTCATTGTAAATGTCAATTTAACCAATGTCATTATCTTTTCCTATAAAAGAATCATTAGCTCATATTTATGGGTACCTATTAGTAGTACTTAGAGTTAAGATAATATTTATTAGTAATAATTAAAGAAATTATCTTGTATACAGTTAGTAGAGTTTTCAAACTCCACTTACTAATAGGATGATACATAAGTTTTAAGATATATTAAAAAAATTAAAAAAAATTAAAAAATTGAAACATGTTGCAATATTTTAATATTTTTATGGAATTAAAAACTTACATCACACGTGTATTAAACAAACTAATTATATTAACTGCATTAGTTAACAAATTTATTAATCATTTTCAATGTACTAACTTTCAAAAATATTTTTATGGCATTCATTAGTAATTCTTTTTTTAAATGTGCATACCAGTAAGGTGTTAGAAAAAGAATTTTAATAGTTCTTTATGGCTTTACCTAACTCAAAAAGTAGTCAATCGTACTGTTTTTGTTGGATTAGAATTTAGAACTACATGGCTTTGGAAATTTCTGAGAAAGAAGATATGAAAAAAAAAAGTTGGAAATTAGTTTCAAATTAATTTCATGGATGGAAAATATGGATTTTTGGTTTGAAAACTTTTATCCATTTCCACATTCTTTTTGTCAAACTTCCTATCCTTTTTATCAATCAACTATTTACATTTAAGATCAAAAGTATTTATAGATCAAATCATATCTGTTTCAAATAAAAAATTCCTCATTTGCTCAAATTTAATAGCACAAAATTACGTTAAAAAATCCTTTTATTATATATCAAGAATAAAATTTTGGCAATTTATAAATTCTAGCCAAACAAAAATCCAATTACAAAAAGGTCGGTTTGGAGATTATATGCATGAAATTAGCACATGCAAAATTATGTGGTTGATGATTCAAACTATATTTGACTTGAGAGTAAGCTCTTTTTTTTTATTTAATTTTCTTTTTCATCGGCATTTAATGCTTAATATTTTGGAGATTTGCGTTAAAGTGGAGTTAAAAGAAATTAAGTGACTAAAATGTTTCATCATCCCTCTTTGGGACTCTTACCAATGTTAGGTAAGCCAATCCAATATCACAAGAGACATATAATTTAATTGGTGTCAAAATTATTCATATTAGGATCATTTTTATCATTTTTTTATAAAGGAGATTGTAGTTTGAGCCTTGGGGATAAGAGAAGGGTTATCAGCATTGAGATTCAAAAATATCATTTCTTAAAAATAATTGTATAAATCAATTAAATTAAATTTCAAGTTTAATTTTTATCATCTATTAATAAATAAATTATTATTATTATTATTATAAAAGATAAAAGTTTCATAAATAGAGTTAGAGAATTGACACACATTAGAATGCATTTGGAGTTTGATTAATTACCATTTTTTAAGTGTAATTTTTATTTTTTATTTTTACAAAGAAAGTCACAGGCTACTAGAATATGCGAAGGGTTTGTAGATGTTGAATTTGAACCCCTAACATATTGAATATTACCTCTTTTAAGAGTAACCGTGTGTTTGTATTGATCAACTGAGTTAAGTTTCAAGTTCAACGTAATTAATTCATATGCATTGAAAGCTTAGTGAAGTTATTTAAACTTCTTTCATGTTTAACAATAAAAACAAATGTATAATATTTGCTATAACTTCATTTTATTCATAATGCTGCTAAAATTTTGCATATGTACAATAAAATATACAAAAAGGATTGTTAAAAATATATATTTTAACAAAATATTTTAGAATTGTGTAATTCTAACTCAGATTTGTTCTAATGATAATTTATTTTCATTAATATGCTTTAATAAGACACTTCTATTTTTTTTATTTTACTCAAAAAATTTAAAAATTTTATTGATGGTGTAGAAAGTAATTTCATATTTATACTTTTATTAAAAAAAAAACTTAGCTGCCCATAGACTAATTTATAGTTTAGCAGGAAAGATTGAGGTACTAATTTTTTTTTGTCGAATAATAAGCATGACGTTGGGTGCCCATCATGTGTGAGACTAGCCCTGGAGCGAGCCTAGGAGCTTGGCCGTAGAGTGGTCTTCGTGGAAACACGAGTGGAGCCTTGCGTGGCTCTTGGCTGGTGGTAGTGCAACTGTTGAGTTGTGCCTCAAGGTTCTAGGCAAAAGGGCAACAATGTACGCGTACGGGCATGCTTTTGGGTTCCTACCGTGTCGCAATGCAATGTTCTCATAAGAAGTAGGCCTAAGTTCCCATACATGGACCTTAGGGGTCAGCGATAAAGACCCTGAGGGAGATGGGTTGTTGAGCCCACTTGTGGAAAAGCCTGCCGGCTTTATGATGAGAGTGGGTGTCATCCTTCGATGACATACATCATGTTGTGCGTGGCCTTAGGCACAGTAGGCTCTTATGCATGATAAGTTATTAGAAAGTGGATTTGTCTATGCAAAAACTAGAACCAGGGGCAGTCTTGGTGCCATACGATCGTGCCGTATTAGGGAACAGGCGGCTCGTGACAGGTGATACCAATACATTGATTTTTTTTTTTTTTTTACAAAGTTGTTGTAATTTTGGGATAGGAGAATAATTATAAATTTTAATATTTAAAATTTAAATTTATCAAATATTAATTTTTAAAAATAAAAATATGAATCAATTGAATTAAATTTTAAAATTTACGTATTAATTCCAACTACAATCTTTCCTGTTCTGAACTTATATACGACATCTATATATTTTATTCAAATGAAAACGTGCATCATGTTATCTACCTAACTTAACAAATGATACAATATATAATTACTTTAAATATTTGTTGAAAAGAAATGATAAAAACTAATTATAAAACTTTTAATTTACAGTTTCACGTTTATTTATAATTTTTACATGATTATTAATCATAATTATAATTTCATAATTGAATTCAAATTTATTGACAAAAAAATTAGATTTATTTAATTAAAATAAAATTTATTCATTTTGCATTAAGATTTTACAGTCATGTCAAAACTCCATAAATAAAAAGATCCAATCCATTCATAACATCAAATAATGTAAACGGAATATGCTAATATCCTATATAGTTTGAAAATTAGTTTCAGGGTCAAAAATGTGTTAGACAACTAATTTTATTTAATTATGGGTACATTTAATTGAGAATGTGCATCACATGTCTCTTCCTAATTTAATAAATGATTACGACCTTAATAAACAAATATAATAACAGGGAAGTGAATTATGTCAATTTAAAAATAAAAAAATGCTGTAGTAATTCAAACCAAATATATCTCTTTTTTTCTTATTTATTTATTTATTTATTTATTTATTCATATAAAAATGTCAAGTGAATCCTCACATGCTTGCCCAAGTGTTAAAGATAGATTTTTTTTGGCTTAAATATAGAAAAAAAAATAACTAAAATGTCTGTTATCATTAATTAAGCTCTCAAGTGTCTATTTTCATTCAATTGAGATTTCGATTAGACAAAAATTAATTAAATTTAATTAAGTTTCGAAGAGTTCAATTTTATGAAGATAAATGTTTAAGAACTCAAATAGGAGAATCTAAATTTAATTTTAGTTCAAAAACCTTTTTTTTATAGTTAAACTTTTTTTTTTTGTTAATCAGAGTTTGAATATTATGAAAAATGCTCTTGAAATGTAATTTATAACATTTTATGTTTTCGAGAAATGAGATGATTAAAAGAAAATTAAACAAAACCAAAGGTCTTCAATTATTATAAAGAGTTTAACAATCTATCAATAACTGTTAACAGTTTTAATTATTATTTTCACTACCAACTTTGAGTAGATGGTTTTTTTTTTTTTTTGGCATCTATTCTATTAATAAGGTTAATAATACAACTAGAGGTCACAAAATCTTGGTGAACCTAAAATTGTCCAAATCAATTCAAGATAAAACCCAATTTGATTCGGATTGAATGAAAAATTTTAAAATTTGAATTTAAAAAGATTTAATTTGAAGATGATTCAAATTCAAAACAACTTGAAATAATCAAGATTTATAATGACTCAAATTAAAATAGATTTAATTTGAAATCTATAACAAGTTAAAATTAATCAAATTCAAAATAAATTAAATAGTTTTAAATAATTTAGAACTTGAAGGATCCTATCCCAGGCATCTAATGCCTGCGGTTTGGATTTGGTAAGTCGATTTAACTATAAAAATTTTATTAAAATCAAAAACTCAGAATAATGCATCAAAACTTATAAACAACATCAACGGATCATCTTAGAAGCACTTTGATTGATCTCCATAAAACAACAAAGAAAGAAATCTAACTTTTCATACCTTAATCCAAAAAAGTCCATTTTCTCCGATTACTACAAACTTTGCTTCAATCTTATACACAGAGCTCGGTTGTTGCAAACTAAAGCTATTCACAAGTCCAGCCTTTAATGGTGATCCACAAAAGTGACTCAAAAATCTTTTATAAAGGAGAGATTCCTTTATGTAAAAATCTATGTTAGCGAATTAAGTTTCAAAAACCTTTCCTAAGGGTAAATTCTCTTTTTGGAAGATGAAAAGGTGCCTTTAAGGTTTCTAATACATAAGGGATGGTACAAAGTAGGGTTTAAATTCCTAAAGTTAAGTTTATGCATATTTACACTTTGGCTTTCGTTTTTAAACAATTCAAAAAAAAAAACTCCTAAGTAACTTTTATTCTTTAAATAATATAATCCCTATCTCATTTTAATTTCATAAGTCACCTTTATACGTGTCCCATTATAATGACAATAAACATAAATTTACTTGGTCAAGAATAATTTATATTTATAGACTAAGATTAACGTCTAGCAATGCATTATGGACACCTGATATGGAGGAAGAAATTGGTTTTGACAAGCCCTTCAGTGTATAGTATCTCAATTTAATTCAATCCTTTCATCATATATCTTGGAATAGACAAGAGTTAGGTTATATTAGTATGCAACCCCTATATGTTAACTCCATAATCGTATTGCCTTGGCCAAGGTCTTTCAGTTAACACGGGCCAGGAACAACTGGGATATGTCCCTTTAAATCACTTGAGGTGATAAATCCTCTTTGGACTACTCATTCACCTTTGGTATGCTTCATATCACACCCAAAAACCACCTTTATTTGGTATTAATCTATCATGAGCCCGTTCATGATGATCTCTTAGTATGATAATTCATATGCAAGGTGACTTGCTATCACAAGTATAAGGATCATTTACACTATTGACAAATGAGAGTATTTTTCATAGACACTTGAGTGAAATACCAGATGGAACTCTTATAGTAGGTCATGTTTAGTGAACTTGTTACCATAACAAGTACACACATGATGTCCCCAAGTGTCCCTATACTTCAACTTATAATATCAGTTGCATGCATCTCATGCATGAAGGCTTATATAGCTAGTTTTTGTGCATTTTCAATGCCTTGACTTGACAATACGATGACCAAGAATGCTTTTAGAGATACAACTTTGATGCATAAGAATCTCATAATTGTAACTTTTTACAAATCACTTGCAAAGGCAATGTATTCATGGGCTTTATCTATATAAGATTTAAATAACTATAAATGGATCAATCTTATGGATAAAGAAATACCTCATATTATGTTAATCAAATATAATGTACGTTACTTGAATTAATTAATAGCTAGTATTTTACATGCAAATCAGATTGGCTTCCAGAGCTTACACTGACAAAATTAAAATGAGTCAAACCTACATCGATCTGAACATAAAATAATTTGAATAAAAAATAATCATACTTATTATCCAACCCAAAGAGCAAACATAAACTCTTCCATGACTACCTTTATGCCTTTATTTTCTTCCAACATTTAAAAGTTATAGATGAAAACAAAGGTGAGTATTATAAAATGAGAATCTCATCTAACTAAGTAGTCTTTTAGAAAAGAAAATGTTGCAGGCAAAATTGGGTTGTTATATATTTTGGACAAGCAACCAAGTACTAAAAGTGTTTATGAGTTAAGTTGGATCGTAGTCTAAAAATTTTAGATTTTTTGTCTAAGCTTATTTTCAGTTTGATTCACTCATATTATATATATTTACTGTTTATAATTAATAAAAATTAAAAATTATTTTTTATTAATATTTATATATTTGATAATTAAATTTAATTAAAAAATTTTTAATTATTAAATATTAAAACAGATCAAATTAAACTAACCTAAATTGACGGAAAAATTATCCAAAGTTTGACCTAAACACACGGGCATGTCGAAGACAAGTCTATAAAGTACGAGTACAAAAGTGATGATAAAAAAGTGAAAAAAAAATTGAGAAAATTTGATTCCCATGGAATAAAATTTGCCCATTGCCTTTTATTTATGCTCCTTAAGCTAATATTAGAGCTTTCGTTGCACTTGCCTAACATTCAATGAAGATTACAATTGAATGATCTTTGTCACTTTGTGAACCCAACCCTCTATTGAAACCGTTTTTAGGCCACCATTCTAAGCAAATAAACAATATAATAATCATCTAAAAAGAATACTCAAAACAAAACAAAAAAATTAATGACTAAATATCAGTAAGTCTTTCATTATTATCTTTTGCAGCTCCTCCCAACGCCCAAGTCCCAATTATAGCCCTCTGACCACCAAAACATTTTTGCAGCTTTCTTTTATTTTTGTTAATTAGTATATTTAAAATGTTGAAAATAAAAAAATATTTTTATAGGCAAATTGGTACATGTGACAGAATAAACTAAAAACTATGTTTTAAAAGATAAAAAAAAAAAATTACATGATGGATGGATACTTTAAAAATTTTAAAAGAAGTTATCTTATAGCGTCTAATTTTTTATTAAAACATATAAACAAATAAAAAATACTTTATAAATAAAAATGAAATTAATTATCCTTACTTTATATTTTTATTAATGTTGTAAATTTTGTCTTTGGGTAATTTTCTTGATCAATTTAGCATCACTTCACTTATGATTCTTAATTAATTAGACACTTTAAATATATTAGATTTCCCCGTACTCACCATCTAAGTGAAAATGTATTTAAAAATATATATTTTGTGTTTCAAAAATTAATGTAAAAAATAATTATTTTTTTAAGTGGATAGATTTTTTTTAAGCAAAGGGGTAGAAATTTTAGAAGTAGATAGATTTTTTATTAAAAAAATTATTATATAAAATATTAAAAGAAATAATCACTCTTGTTAATTTTTTTATTCTATAAATTTATTTTATTTTTTATGTACTTTCATTAATTAAGTTAGTATCGACTCTTGATATCAAGCTTAATCAAAAAAATTAATAATAATATAGATTATAAATGTATCATTAAATTGTAAAGCAAACTAGTAACAAAAAAAAAAAAAAGGAAAGACTTGAATAACTAACAATATGTTTTGCTAGATAATAACAAAAAAAAGAAAGAAAAGGAAAGGAAAAGAGATGAAGGTTAATGAAAGAAAATGATACTTGTACTTTTTATTTGGACAGCAAGGAAATGAATTTTATCAACTATTGTTTGGTTAAAGAAAGAAAACAAAAAGGAAAAGATTTAATAAAATAATTTTCAACAATTATAATCTTTTTACAAATAGCATATGATTTTTATTGTGTTACAGTTTTTATTTTAAAAAGATCCATTTATCTATTTGAAATAGAAAGAATTTGAAGAACTTTTCTGATATGGAAGTTTGTATGTTTTTATTATTTTGTTTCAGCAATTGTAACAGCCCTTCTAGTACGTATTTTTTTTTGCAGGTAATCCTGTAAAACAGCAATCTAACTAGTCTTTCTACTCTGCTTTCTTTTATGATGTTGTGTATGGCATAATATAGATTGAAATAGTAAATATGTTATTATCATTTATGGTTTTATAAAAGACATGGATTTAGACCATGCAGATTAGATGAAAAGTGACTTACATAAAATATAAAGAGAGTAAAATAGGTATTTTACATATTAAAAAGTATTTTAACTTTTTCTTTTTATATTTTAAATTGAGATAAATAAAAATTAAATATTTTAAGAGAAAATAAAAGATACTCAATTTTTTTTAATTAAAAAAATTATCAAAACAAGAAAAAGAATTCATTTCTCTCTTGCTTTATTTTCTTCTTTTTTTCTTACTCCAATTCAAACATTGGCTAGAGGTATTAAACTTTTTGTTTTAATTAATAGCGGTTTATATTTATTATATCCTTAGTGTTCTATATTTTTAGATACCTAAAGATTCCAATCAGATGAAATGCATAAAACTTTTGGGTTTTTTAAATAATTTAATTGTACTTCTTTTTATATATTTTTATTTCAAGAATAGAAGGTAGAAAAAATATTGTCAATAAGTTTTCAATTGGATATGATTATGAGAGAAAATTTGAGATTTTAAAGCATTGTTTTTTTTTTTTGCCAATTTTTTAAGTCAAACATAACCATTACATCAACACAGTTAAATTGTCAAACACATCAGGATCAGGTTGATTTCTTCTTATCACATGGCACCAAGCGCTAAAATAGAATACAAAAAATTACAAATTAAATTATTAAATTATACAACTAAATATAATACTCACATTGTGGGTAATTTTTTAAAAGAATAAATTAAAATTTTGATTGATTTTTTAATGAGTAGCTATTTTTTAAATTAAATATATTAAAAGAAAGTGGATAGTTATTTTTTTAAAAAAATTAAAATATCTAAATACTAATTTTGTTATAACAACTTTAATCTAATTTTAATGTAATTTCCTTTACTAAGCTAATGTCACTTTTTGGCTTCTGATATCAAATTCAATTACATACTTTAACAATAGATAAATAGACATTGACAATACTACACTACATATAGGTTAAAAATTTAAGAAAGAATAAAAAGTAACAAATAAAAAAAACTAATTTAGTTAAATTACAATGCATATTTTTTTCTGCTTTTAATCATAAAGTTAATTTTAGTAATTGACACTATTTATAATAGTAATTCATTAAAAAAAATTGAGAAGGTGGATTATAATATAATGAAAAAAATAATTAAGAAATAGTGAAAATTTATAAAATATAAAAAGATAAATGATAAATGAGAAAAAAAACAAAGTCTGCTCAGCTCACATTTTTTTTTCTTTTCAAAACTAAACTTGGTTCGAGTTAAATTTCAACTAATAAATAACTCGTTTTGTAATTTAAAAAATATTAAAATTTTTTATATTAATATTTATATATATTTTTAAAATTAAATTTAAATAAATATATATTTATTAATAAATAATAATTCAAGCTGAGTGAATTTGTAAAATTTTATCTAAAACTCGATTCAAATCTATTAAATAAGACAAGTAACGCAATTTATGAACATAATTAACTCAATCGATCTTTATAAATACTGATAAAAATTAATTATTTATCATTTAAATTTTTTTATATTTAATATATTAATTTTACTAAATTTTAAAAAATATTTTTATATTCTACTTTAACAAATACATTTAATATTTTTTAAAAGATTTTTTAAAAGATAAAAAGAGGGATTTGTAATCCCAACAAACCCCGAAGATAGCAGTTATAATTTATTAAAAAAGTAAATAGAAAAAAACCAAACAAAAAAAAAAGTCTTATGTCATCCTTAAGTTGTCGTTCATAGCTGTCCTTGCCTTCCTTGTTTCTTAACTTCCCTCACTTTATTACTCTACCAAATTCATTTTTTAATGAATAAAAAAATTTATTGTTCTTTCTTCAACTTCTCTCTGTAATTTTTTTTTTCTCTTTGTTTGATCATTCATATCAGTTCCTCCAAAACCCTAATTCTTTTCCTTTTTCTTTTTTTTGATAATTTGAGTTATTTTTATCTATCTAATTTAAATATATTTAAGGAAAAAAATGGAAACCCAATCTTCATTTTCACTTTATTTCCATTTGTAGGCAATTATTTTTCTCAAAAAGGTATCTATATTAGGCATCAACAATATTAAAAAAACTGTTTTTTTAGTTGTTTTTAAAGCTCTCAATTTTCTTGCTGTGTAGTAAGAAGGAAGAAATAAAGAGAATAAATTTACAAAAGCAAATTCCCATTTCTTCTGATCATTGTTTTTTTATTTTTTTTGGAGGGGGGGTTCTGCTTTGGGGGGTTTGAGGTTTTGATTCCATGGCTGCAGTTGCTGAAAATTCAGGTGAGGCAGCAGCTGCTAACAAGAACAACAATTTGGTGATGGAAACAGCCAAACCAGAACCAAAGGAATTTAATCTGCAAAATTTGGTTGATATGTTCACAAAGTTGAATCCTTTGGCCAAAGAATTTTTCCCATCATCTTATCATCATAATCAGACTAAAATTATAGATAATTTTAATCAGGTGCCTGGTAATAAGCAATCAGTTGCGAATGAGAATTACTCCAACAGACGGGTAAATTTTTTTTTTTTTCACTGATCATTTAGAAATTTTAATTGCATTTTCTGTTTACTTTTTATGTTTTTTAATTTTTAGTTTTATTTTTTATTTTTGGGTTATTTTTGTCTTGATGGAAAATGGTCCCTTTCATGTGAAGGTTTCGGGGAGTTTTGAACTTTTTGATGAAATATAGCTTTGATTGCTTAGCTAAATTGGGGTTTTAGGATTTACTTTGTTTTGTAATCGTATTGCGTTTAAATTGACAATTTGATTATTATTTCTTTGCTTATTCAATTCTGAATTTTGAACTGTTCTCTGATTTTTTCTCCCTTTTGGATTGATGGAAATGTTGTGTTTTGAAGGCATAAATGATTGTCAGAGCTTTAGTTGGCCTAATTATTGTCTAATTGTTAATTTGATTGATTTGTTGAAACTTTGATGCAATTGGAGTTAGCTTTTGTTCCTCTATTTGTCATATCTGGGATGAGTTATGCTGAATATCGATCGGTAACGGTCTTGCATTTGTTCTTTTCTTTTTCCTATGTTACATTTGGTAAGTGGTTAGAATTGTGTTTTTCAGAGAAGAAGTAGCTTTAACCAGGGTAGAAGAAGGATTAATGGTAGAGCTTTTCGAGATCAAAGAGATGATAGTATTAGGCGAACTGTATATGTTTCCGATATTGATCAGAATGTAAGTTTAAACAATGGCAAGATTTATTGATTTTTTTTTTTTTTTCATATTCTGATTTGGAGAAGTTACATGTGAAAACCATTTCTTGCTTTGTTTTAGGTTACTGAAGAGCAACTTGCTGGCTTATTTAGTAGTTGTGGGCAAGTAAGTTAAAATGCTGCCTTTAAAGCTTTTTTCTTGTAATTTTGATTGTTCATGGCTAATGCATTTCATTCCGTCTCTCATAACACATGGAGAATAATTTACATTAATGTTCTAGCTTTATCAATTACATCTATTGATCTCTGTTCTCTGTGTGTGTGTGTGTGTGTGTGTGTGCTACGTACTAAAGAATTTGAGTTTTCCATTTTTTTATCTTATTAAAGCATGTATATTTATTTCATAATTTTGGCTCCTAGTTTATAGCTGCCTTAAAATGCCAAAAGAACTTTCAAGTTAGATTTTTGAGACATTAGTATCTCCTTTCTCGTTTGAGTTAAAAAAAGATCTGGGTTTGGTTAATACTACCTAATACATTATGTGATAGATTACGCTGTATATATGACATTTGGGAATTATTATTTTTGAAGGTTGTTGATTGCCGAGTTTGTGGTGATCCGCATTCGGTTCTTCACTTTGCATTTGTGGAATTCTCAGATGAAGGTAAGCAGCTGGTATGGACTGAACTTAAACTTCTCTTGTATAAATCTTGTTACAAGGACTCTTTATTTTTCCTAAAGTACCGTGTTTGACAGCTGTATCCGATACATATTCGGACATAGGTATGGGGGTATGATCCTCCAAATATGTGGAAAAACTTGGAAAAAATTGAGCATATCCATGTTGGTCACGTACTCATATCTCACACTTACCCTGGAGTTTGGGTAACATAGGTATAACTTGATTTATATTTATTCACATGTTACATTTTATATGAACTTTGTTTGCACAGAAGGCGCAAGAGCCGCTTTGAACCTTGGTGGGACAATGCTAGGTTTTTATCCAGTTAGGGTATTGCCTTCAAAAACTGCCATCCTCCCTGTGAACCCTACATTTCTTCCAAGGGTATGGATGAAAAACTTTCAGGCTCATGGCTGTCTCAGTTTGGCATAAGGCTCCATTTTATCGTATGCCATTTCACTACTATGAAATAGGTGTTGTAGTTTTGCTCTGTATCTTTCTATTCTTCTCACTGTTGATAATTATAATAACTAAAATTGCAGTCGGAAGATGAAAGGGAAATGTGTACCCGGACGGTTTATTGTACAAATATTGACAAGAAGGTAACCCTTGTATTTGCTCGAATGAATGTTTGAGTATTCTTCTGGACTTTTATGATCTATGTTACTCAGACTCTTCAGTTTCCTTGAATTACACGAGTCCGACACATATTCAGACTTCAGTATCGGAGTATGATCCTCCAAGTATATGAAAAAACTTAGAAAAAATGCAATCCCGTGTCGGACATGTACCCATATCCGACACTTTCCCTCGAGTTTGAGGAACATAGTTTAGGACTGTAGTAATTGGTCATCTCTTCCACTAGCCCATACATTGTTAATGTCACTTAGTTAATCTTAACCCTCACATGTGTTTTCAATTTGACTGAAGGTTTCTCAAGCTGAAGTGAAGAATTTCTTCGAATCAGCCTGTGGTGAGGTTAGTACAGTATCTATACTATGCTCGCATTTTTCTAACTGGTTTTGACAAGAAGATTAAAAGTAGAGAGCTTGTTGACATCATTTTCTTCTAATTCTCAGGTCACTCGCTTGAGGCTTTTAGGAGATCATGTCCACTCAACCCGTATTGCTTTTGTTGAATTCGCCATGGTAAGTTCATGTTTACGAATTGATGTTGAAAAAAAGCTTTGGGTTCAAAAATAATTTTGAGATTATGTCTATGATGCTTTGGATGCTAGGTTCGTGGCCTGATTCTAATCAGTTTATTTTTCATGTTCTTAAAATTATTCAAAATATGTTACCCAAGTCTCTTTGCAAAACTATTAGTGCAAACGTAGTAACTCCGAATTTTTCCTTTACACTTCAAATTGCATGATATGTTCGACTAAATCAGTCTGCATTCATAATTTCTTCCTAATTTTTGAATATAAGAAAACAAACACCGTTTTCTCCCTTTGAGATGTATATATAGGAATATTTGAACCTCTCATTTGAACATGGAGACACAATGCATAAAAGTTTCGAAATAAACAACTGCAGCATTGAGCTCAAAAGCTGTTAAATTTGGCATTTCACATCCTCTTGAAAACTTCAAATTTATGGTACTTTAACTCATCATTTTTCTTGAAGTACTGGTGTCCGACACATACGGATATGGGTACGGAGATTTGACCCTCCACGGACCTTCCAAATACATAGAAAAACTTCAAAAATAATTAAACGTATTCGTGTTTGATACATATCTGCATCTTACACTCTCACCCATACACATAAATCAGCCATAATGGTAAACGGGTTTAAACTGACATCACATTCTTCATATTTTGGCTTTTCCATGCATAACCTCCATCCCGCTTCTTAAATATTCAATCAGTACTTTTCTTCCCTTGCCAAATTTTGGAATTTTAGAAATCGTTGACGGTAGTGAGCAGTATATATTCCAATAAGTATTTTCATTCTTTTTTGCTTTTAAAGGGTGTATGATCCTGTGAGTTAGAATGACTTCTTAGTTC
Organism: Adansonia rubrostipa; assembly: GCA_038381775.1. Classification (NCBI taxonomy): domain Eukaryota; kingdom Viridiplantae; phylum Streptophyta; class Magnoliopsida; order Malvales; family Malvaceae; genus Adansonia; species Adansonia rubrostipa. Next base: position 15,296 of record JBBYHM010108125.1, on the reverse strand, counting down.
ATATATTGCAGATCATATTCATCAATGTTACAAGAACAAGTTGCATGACCGAACTGTCTTTTTGTTTGATTGTTTGTTTACACGGAGTTCCTTAGCTGCGTTTACAGCTTGTATCTGTTTTGATATCTGACTCTTCATTTTTATTGAAGTATCCAAGTTCGACACCGATGCATATCCGGACATGGGTATGTAGATATGATCCTCTTAGCGCTCTCCAAGTACATGGAAATCTTGGAAAAAAAAATTAAACATACCAGAGTCGGACACATATCGATGTCCAACACTCATGCCGATTCCGAGTAACATAGTGTGTGACTAGCCATCCGCTTTTGCATTAAAATCAGTTGTGCATGCATGTGCACGCACCAAATCAATTATCATCAGCAGAAAGCATGATGCCTTCGTGCTTGCATTTTTATATATATGATACTCCCAAATGATTTGATGACGGTTGATTAGTTAATGATACCTATTTAACTTAGACTCAGATGTGAGTGTTGGATATGCACATGTGTCCGACATGGATCTGTTCAATTTTTTCAAAGTTTCCATGTATTTGGAGGATCCTTGGAGAGTTATATCTCCATATTCATGTTCAATATGTGTTAGATATGAGTGTCAGACATGGGTATTAAAAAAAAATGAAGAGTCCAAATAACATAAAAATGAAACACACAGCTTAATACTTTTACTAGTTTCCGAAGTAATAGTTTTTCCTGAACAATGTGGCGCTCCACGACTCGGACTGATAATTTTCCCCTTTATGGACAGGCTGAAAGTGCCATAATCGCACTGAATTGTAGTGGGATGGTGTTAGGAACCCAGCCCATCAGGTGCGTCTCCGAATCGTTTTTGCTCTAAATTCCATGCTTGCTCAATTTTGTCATCTCTATTAAGCTAATGCTGGCTATATGTTTAAAACTGTCCAACTTTTAGGGTAAGTCCTTCGAAGACACCTGTGAGGCTGCGAGTTACCCGTCCGACATCGCATTAACTGATTTACCAACCATTTTAAGGATATCAATGGATGGAATTGGGTGACTTTCCCAACGTTGAGAAAACTTTGTTGTGTTGAAAACGAGGGTAAAACTTTCCGTTTGTTTCGTTATTTTCCATCTTCTCTATCGAAACAGTTGCTTTTATTTTTTAATCTTTTGACTGAAGATATGGTGAACATGCTTCGGATTGAAAGCTTGACATGAGAAGTTTTATCTTATCCCATCCCTTTGTTTTGACAACGTCATCTCAGAGTTTTGTTGCTGCAAGTTTCCATGTGTTTCTAATGATGGTTATTAGCACGCTCATGCTTACATAGAAACCAGAGAAATTTTTTTTTGTATGAAGTCGTAGTTAAGAAGAGAAGGGGTTCTAAATGTTAGGATTCAACTCAGATTTGCTAAATGTCACTTATAAAGAATGATTGTATAAATCAACTGGATTAAATTTTGGGCTCAAGAAACTGAATATTTAACACTACCATATGCGTCTAATGATTGTTATAAGCATGTTCATGTTGGGTGAGGAAAAAAGAAAGTATAGTAAGGGGTTGAATATGTTAAGATTCAAATCTCAACTTGTTCAATGCAACTTTTTAAGAATAATTGTAAAAATCAATTAAATTAAACTGAGTTAAAGGAATTAAAGATTTAATATTGCCCTATGTTCCTAATAATGGTTATAGCCATGCTCATGTTGGGTGAGGAATTAAAGTTTTTTTTTTCTTTTATAAAGGTCACTGTAATCAAGGATTGGAAAAAAAATTATAAATGGATTAAATACGCACTTTGACATAAATAGGGAGATTAATAACATAATTTAACGTTTAAAATAAGATTAGATTGAATAGAAAGAACAAATGCCATCATCATTGGTCTTGTTAGACTTGGCATAATCACATGATCCTCAAAAATTGTGAACAATTAATATATGAATTAATTGATTATTCATTTGAAATAGTTTGGGTCAAACATGATTGATCCTTCGAAAATCTTACTTAAGACTTGATTTGATTTAAGTTTGAAAAGGGCATAGTTTTGACCTGTTCAAAATGTATTTTATATTAATGAATTAATATTTTAAATAAGTTTAAAAATAAAATTAAATAAAATATTTATATTAATTAAAAATAATTATATTTTAAAAATAAAATTAAATAAAAATATCTGTATTAATTAAGTAAGGTCTCGAAATGAATTCAAATCGAGCCAATCTCACGGATAAGTTTAATCCAAATTGAAGTTTATTTTCATTTGGTAAAACTAAAAGCATTTTTGTCTCCTAAGATAGATGAATAAATAGATTTGAGATGTGTAAAATTTAGACATTTTCACATGTTATTTTAAATCCTCAATAATAGACAATACATATATCAACAAAAATTATCTTCCTTTATTCGTGATATTTTTTTGAATAAATATCTTTCATCTCTTCTATGCGCTTCTTCTTATATCTCATCAACCTCATTTTGTTAGCATCAATTTTTTTTTAGTTTATATATTATGTGATAAAATATGATTGATAGGGCATAGAAATGGGCATGAAAAAAATGAGCAAGTCTTTCATTTTTTTTCTATTGTTCTCCGAGTTAACTTGTTTTATGATTTACAACTATATATGTACCAACGCCCCAAAAAAAAAAAACTTAATGTAACCATATTTATGAGGTAATATTTAATCGATTTGATATTCAAATCTAAGCATTTACAATTTTCTTCCCTTAATTCCCAACCTAAGGTTTCTTTTATAAAGATAAAAAAAAGACAAGTTGAACTTTAGAAGTTCAAAGGCATGTACTTAGAAACTTCATTTGTGATTCTCCATAAATATTGTAGGCACAAGTAAATCTAAAAAAAGAATTTAAGCTTAATTCAATTGGTTTACATTGTTATTTTTAAGAGATAATATTCAATATATCTGATATTTGAATTTCAGCATCTGTAATATTTTCACCGTCCTCGAACTACGATATCTTTTTATTTAAAAAAAAATGTCTAATGGAATACAAAAAATTTTGGCTTACCAACTTATAGCAAAGGCAACCAAATCATTTCCTATTTTTTATTCTCCATGAGAACAAATTCCAATGATAAAAAGGGTCCGCTAATGAAGTTAGGTTACACTAGGCAAAGAGATTTGCCATAAGATTAATGGTTCCACCGTCCCTAACCAATTGGGTGAACCAAATACCAGCCCTAATCAACAGTTTCTTAATAATAATAATAATAGTAAATTTTTCCTAGCATCTAATATTCCTCAAAGGGCAACTTACTTTGTTGTCAAACCATACAAACTAACAAATATTGTTCTGGCCAATAATTACAAGCAGAAAGTGTTCATAGTCGAGCCATGAGTCAAATTTTTTAAAAAATTTTTATTTAAACTCGAGTCGGATCAGTTTAAAAACATATTTTTTATTCAAAATAAAATTTAAAAATTATTTTTATATTAATATTTATAATCAAATTTAAATAATAATTTTAAACTAAATCAATTTAAATTAAAAAAATTTATAATTAAGCCCGACTTATTAACACGTCTAATTACAATGTTGAAATGTCAAGATTAAGTTCGACAGTCAAACATGCATGAATCATTGACGAGAGAAGGATAATCATAAAAAAAAAATGACATATAACGTTGAATTTTAAATTATATTTTCAATCTCCAACGACTTTTATTCTATTAGGTCTTTCTCCTCCTCCTTTTCTCAAATATTAACTTGAACATCAAAATGTAATTGGAATACACACTCGGATGGCTTTTCAATTATTTTTAATTATTTACTCATAAGTTTTCAAGTAGACCCTTTTCTCGTATTCTCTTTCTATAACTTAAAAATCCTTCGATAAATATATATATATATATTTAATAAGTTAATTTTTATTTTGAATAATGCATAAATGGGTAAAAATTTTCATGTGATTGAATGATGGATTTTATTTATATGATGAAGCTAATCGAAGACATGATTCAAAATTTTGGTCAACCAATTAAAAGAAAGTGATATTATGGTCCACACCCTGCCAGAGCCCGACAAACAAAATCATCCATTTTTTTCTTTTATGGCGCCATCCTTCTTTGCTTTTGGGAAGGATTAGTTACCCACTTTTGTCCTAGAATGAAACATTTATTTATTTATTTATTATTATTATTATTATTATTATCAATTTGCGTCATGTTTTAACTAAAATAAATAAATAAAGACTTGGGAAGAAAATTGATTCACATTGCCTCACGACTATATATATATATTTTAAAGCTACGGTCAGGGGCAGAGCTACTAAGGGGAGTGGAAGCCACTCTCCTCAAAAATCTTGAAAATTCTTTTAATATATATAATTTATATGTTAAATATGATTAAATTAATCACCTAAAATAAAATTTTAAAAGTTTATTTAACGCACATGTATATGTATTTATAATTTTTAATATATTATATATTTATCTTTTATTGACACATCAAATAACTATTTTATAAATTTATCTTTTGATTATTGTTTAAATTTAACATATTAATTTTTAAAAAATTGTAACTTATTTTAGGTCCCCCCTTAATTTTTTACCTAGCTCTGCCCCTAGCTATGATGTTATAAAAAAGCTAGATCTAATAATATTAGACATAATTACATTAATATAAAAAAAATAAAATAGGATATGAAATATAATCTGACAATATTAGTATAATTATATTAATATGACATAAAAAATTCATGCATGATATGAATACATGAATGCCTTATAATTTATATAATATAAATATTAACGTATTAAAATTTATTATAAATATAAAATACTTTAAGCATAATTATGATACGATAAAATATACACAAACATTAAACAAATACATAAATTGTCAAATTTACAACAGGCCATAAACTTAGTGCACCCTAGATCTAACAATTCATTTATCTGTATCATATTCGTGTATGTTATCATGTCATAATTATATTTTATGTATTTTATATTTATATAAATTTGATACTTTAATAATTTGTATTATATAAATTTTGAGACATTCATTTATTCATATTATATTTTATGTTATATTTTAGTTATTTTTTCATATTGTGTTTATATTATGTTTAATATTACCAATTCTAGTACATCTCAATCAATTATTTAAAAAAAAATTAAAAGAAGATTCTTTGGTCGAAAAAAAGTCATCATTGGATTACACACATTCATTTAAATGCAAATTAAATTGAACCTAGGTTTAGTTGGTTGGCTTATTTAATGACTTTTAATATGGGGCATATTGTAACACCTCATCTCACATCGAGAGTTTTTGAAGATCTACTATAGGATATATGTAAAGACTTAAGTCTATCTTGTAACACTTAGAATCCATATTAAGAGTCTTTGAGAATATGTTATAGTATATATGTAAAAAGTTAAGTCTATATTTGTAAAGCATCTTCTGTGAACAAAACTATAAAGTCCAATAGATCAAAATGGATAATACCTCGCAAGTTTAGTATAAATCTTTACACATACAGTAAATATGAAGTTTAAATCTTGATATATACAATATTTTCTTTATCTTTAAATTACAATCTATTTTGTATTTTAAATATATAAAAACTAAATTAAATTATAAAATTATTCAAGTTGTTTACTATTTATTACTATGATTTAATTTTTGTGTAAACATTCAGGCAAAGTCTTAAACAATGGGAAGTTGGCTTAATGATGGACAAAAGTTCAAATCATTATAAACATTCATTTTAGATAGTTTTAAATGTTTGACTTTTACAAGATAAAATATTATTTTATAGAAACTATCTTTATCCAATGGAATTTTTAGAGTATTTTACAAGTAATGTATTATAATGACATGAATCTCAATATACATATAATTAAATTTAAAAGAAATATATTTTTGAGTCAAATATGTAAATTTTCAAAAAAAAAAAAGTCAAATTCTTAATATATCAAATTAGACACAATCATTTCCCAAAAAAAAAAAAAATGCAGTCGAAATTAGGATGACAATGAGCTTTGCCTTATCCACTTAGGCCTAATTTTATATGAATGTTGAAAAATATTTGCTCGTTGGTTATATCTATAATTGATTCACTATTTTCAATTCAATATTTTTAAAGAAATATATTATAATTTTTTTCATAATTTTGGCATGTATATTTGTGTATATATATGTGTTAAAGTATATATAATATATTAGCATATATACATAGTGTATATATAAATTTATAATATGCAAGCTCAAATGTAAAGAATTTCTTTTGAACTAACAAATATTTTTGTTATTTAATATATTTTTAATTTACAATTATAAAATATTTATTATTGTTACTATTAAAATTTGTTCAATTTATAAGTAAAAAGTTTAATTTCATTCAAACATTTTTATACTTGATAATAAATAAAAAATAAAAAAATTTGTATATTACCTTATTTTAAAAATTTTAAATTTTCACTAAACAAATAAATTGATGTGATATAAATATAAAAAAAATAAAATTTACGTTAATTAGTTTGTCTTCAAGTTTAATTTAGCATTAATATTAAAATAATAAAGTTTATTAATAATTTGATATAATTTATACATGAAATGAACTCTAGATGTTCATGGAAATTTTAGTTAAACTAAAATTTATTAATTTTAAAGTATACAATTCTATATTTAAATTATATAAAACAACGAGTATTTGCGTGCAAATATATATAATAACAAATACTAGTATAATAAAAAATATAAAAAAGATTATAAAATATTTTAAGAGTTAAAAACAATAATTTTAAAAGATGAGTAGATAGGGCAAACTAAGCATTTACCAAAATCCGTTTTGCTTCACTTTACTCTCACTTAATTGGATTTTTTTGTACAAATGTCGTGAACTTGTCAATTCTGACTTGAATTTAAAAATCTTGATCATCTTGCTCGAAACCAAACCCGACCCAATTTTATTTAACTAAAAAAGTTAACAACCCAAAACCGACCATCCTAAACTTAAAAATGACTTAAACCCGATATTACCTGAAGTCGAAATGACTCTAAACCCAAAAGACTCAAACAATAAACCCAAACTTAAAATGGCTTTAATAATTAATTTGAAATAATCAAAACCCAATAAACCTGAACGTTAAACCTAATTAATTTAAACTCCATTAACTCAAGTGTTAAATTCGATTAACTTAAACCCTAAGTGATTTGAACCTAGAATGATCTAAATTCGAATATTAAATCTAATTAACTTAAATTCAAAATAATTTAAAACATTTAAAATTTAAATTAACCTAATTCGAAATCAATCTCAGCCGTCTAATTTATTGTATAAATTTAGATTAAAGATGAAAAGGCGTTTGAAGAAGACGCTCGAAGGGAGGCGCGTGAGAAAGAGTGGGTTGTGGGGAAGTAAAACCTGAGCTGATTGTTGGGGCGGTGATGGATGATGATATATTGATTCTTTTCTCCTCCATTTACTCCACCGCCCTTTTTCTATTTATCCCTTCCTTCCCCACATCCTCTTAATTAAAATACAATAAAATAGTATTAAAAAAATTAAATCAAATTGATTAATTTAATTAAAAATTAAAAATTTATTTGATTAGTTTATATTATAAGATAAAAATTTTAAAACTTTTTCAGATAAATTTATATTAAAAAATTGATAAAAATTAGATTAACTTGATAAAATAAAATTTTGTGTTAGTTTTATTAATTTTTATAAATGATAGAATTTGAAACTTTTCAATTATATATTAAAAACTATTTTATTATATTAAATACATATTTTAATTTATTATTTTTGTATGATAAAATAGTGCTAAAAAAAGATGATATTAATTGATTTAATCATAATATAAAACTTATTCAATTGGTTCTTATTAAGAAATTCAAAAATTCAAAATTTATTCAGATCGATTCATTAATAAATTGATAAAAATCAAATTAAATTGAAAAAAGTATATTTTTATATTATTTTTTATTTTTTGTAAATGAAAAGATTTTAAAATTTTTAATTATATATTAATAATTATATTATTAAATTAAATGCATATTTTTATTAATAAGTACTCACTAGTTTCACTTTTAATTTGATTTTTTATTGAATTAAAAAAGAATAATCCAACAATTTGATTATTAAACAAATAATATTGCGCTTATATTATGTTTTGATAATTTTTAGATATAACATAATATAATATAAATTTGTTTATAAAATTTTATTTTTAATAAAATAAATAATAATATCACTAATAAAAAATATTTTCTCATTTTTTTTATTTTGTTTGTCTTTATATATCTGAAAGTCTCCATCCAATTGCCGAAAGGAACCAAAACATTAAGGGAAAAAAAAAAAAAAACCCAAAGACGAAAAGAAAATGATGAAATAAACAAATTAAATAAAAAAAAAAGGAAAAGAAAAATCTCTCTTTCTTTTTCTGAGAGAAAGTACTGATTTTGTTTCCATTTCTTCGTTACCAAGGTCTCTCTTTCTCTCTCGTTCTTTCTCTTTCTTTTAGGTCTCCAATTTTCGCTTCTTCAATTCAATTTCAGGATATCAAGGTCACTTTTTTCTTTAAATCTCTCAAATTACCTATAATTTGGAAAAGTTTTTGTTTGTTTGTTTGTTTGTTTGATTCGATTTTGTTTATGGTCAAACGCTTTTTGTTGTTCGATTTTGGGGTTTTCTTGTAAAATTAATCTGTTTTTATAATAATTTTACTTTGCCCCTTTTTGTCTTAATGTTTTGTTATATTGGGTTTAATTATAGTTATGGCAAAGCAATGTTTCTGGAAGGAATATACTGTAACCAATTCAGCTATGAAAATTGGACTTGCTAAGTTAATTTCTTTTAGTCATTCGTAACTTAGGGTTTTTTTCTAATCAAGTTTTGCTTAGTAAATTGCATTTTTAACTTTTAATATATATTTAATTTTGAGCTTTTTTGTTTTGTTGCATTTGCAGGAATCTTGGGGCATGATTTTATACAGTGAACTGTTGTTAATTTTGATTACAATTTAGTTTTTCTGTCGTGTGTGTGTTTGCTTATGTTGTAGAACTACGAATAAGGGTTTTAGATGCTAAGTAATTTTTTGTTCATAATGTGTTTGTGATTTTTACTAAACCAAAAAAAAAATAAATAAACAAAAACCAAATGTGCAGTTATTTTTGATCGGTTTTGGCTTTGGAAAATTTGACGTAAAATTAAGTAGTGAGTAGAAGGAGAGGAAGAAGAAGGAAAGAGAACGATTTTCGGAACAGAAATTTTGAAATATTTTTGATGGGTAATAAGTTGGGAAGGAGAAGGCAAGTGGTAGATGAGAGGTATACGCGCCCACAAGGGTTGTATGTTCATAAAGATGTGGATATTAAGAAGCTAAGAAAGCTGATACTCGAATCAAAGCTTGCTCCTTGTTATCCTGGCTATGAAGAGTGCGGTTGTGATCTTGAAGAATGCCCAATTTGCTTTTTGGTTTGTATTTATTTCATTGGATTTCTTGTTGTATTTCATGTCCAATTGTAAATTTCATGCTCTTTCATTCTTTTGCTTTATCAGTCGCTGTATATTGTAAGCCTATTCTGTGCACTTGTTTGCTGGTTTCTTATTGAATGCTAATTCCTGTGTAATTATCTTTTAAAATTAGTTGTGGTTGAATGTAATACCTTCTGATTACATCAATATGACTGTCTTTTTTCACTTTTTATTTTAGTATTATCCGAGTCTCAACAGATCAAGATGTTGCATGAAAAGTATTTGCACAGGTAAACTATCTGTGAATTTTCTGATTGATATGTACTGATATTGCTTGTTGCATGAAATTTTGACACATCTTATTTGTACAGAGTGTTTTCTGCAGATGAAGAATCCAAATTCGACCCGTCCTACCCAGTATCCTTCACATTAATGAAATTAACTGTAGAATTTTTCAGTTTGATTAGATTTCATTGTACTCGTATTCCAATGTTTGCATTCCTTGACATTTTGAGGTGTCCTTTTTGCAAAACCTCAAACTATGCTGTTGAGTATCGAGGTGTGAAAACAAAGGAGGAAAAAGGGATCGAGCAAATTGTAAGTTCACACCCTCTTTCTGAAACCAAAAAAAAAAAAGAGGTGTAAATCCTATGATTTTCACCAGATAGAAAAGGAATTTAATATTCGTTTTGGCTATTTAAATTTGCAGGAAGAACAACGCGTCATAGAAGCACAAATTAGAATGAGACAGCAGGAGCTTCAGGATGACGCAGAGAGAATGCAGAAAAGACAAGAATTGAGTTCTTCAACTACTGCTGTTGCTCCAGGGGAAGTTCAATACAGTTCATTTGCAGGTATCAGTTTATTGTTATTCTGTTTTTTTCTTATATATTGGTTCTTCATTTCCTTTGACGTTGTTCTGTCTTGAAATGTTTTCCCTTTTGTCTTATTATTTGCAGCTCGATCCTCTGGCGAGGAGGAAATATTTTCTTCTCAAGATTCACAGGTTGCCTCGATGACTGGACAACCCTCACTTCCTTGGGCAAACAGGTGGGCAGCGTTTTAAGCAGCTTTGGGTCCATGTTTTGGATTTATTGTAAGAGAAAAAAGTGCATAGAACATAGTTGCTAGCCGTATCAGCGTTGATTTTTCTAATTTGTTTTCAAGTCTAAAAAGTTATCGCGTAAGATAGGTCTTAGTGTTTCATTTCAAGTTTTGTGAGGGTAGAGTAAAAATATGTTTATGCTAGATTGGTTCTGAAGAGTTTCATGCAAATGGTACTCCATCCACAGCTTTGACTCTGATATTTATTCTGGAGTTCAAATGGCATGGTAAAAGAAGGGCTAAGGGAGGTAATCTGAAATTGGGTTTGGAGGTGACTTTTATATTTGAAAGCTATGTTGTAATGATTGTTAGTATACTAGTTCGGTGCGAAACCTTATTCTTGTTTAACTCATGGTTGAGGACAAATGACAAGTATTTCACCATTCACAAGTGTTTCTGAGATCAAATTATTACGTTAGATGTGTTGCATACAAGAAAAAATGAGATGATGGATCAGTGTCTAAAGGACTGAGGGACACCTGCCAGAGGAAGAACGAGGGAAAAGAATTAAATTTGATTTCAAAATGTGAAGAAGTGACCTACAAATTGCTTATGAGAATATGTGATTTATAGGGAGATAATCTTTTCACAAGACAAAGTTCGAAGAGGATATGGATGAAAACTAGAAAACCAGACCTTAATTTACTAAGATTACTGGGGACTCGTCTTAGTTAGAGTACAGTCACAGAATATATGCCATATATTTGACCCTATGTACTCGGAAATGACTTATTTGTTTATATTTTCTGTTGGTCCTTTCGTGGGGAGATGATCATCAATCTTAGACGGCTCTTAAGTGGTCAGCGACTGCACTGAACTTTCTTGGTTTGATGCGAAGAATGATGCAAATCCTCCTTGGTTACCGAAAGTCCTGTTAGCTATAAAAATAATTAGGGTATATATCAGTGAGCCTCTACTTTTCGTTTTGAATGAGAAAGAATGGAGGATGTTCAGCATATGCTCCAAGAGTTTCTTTTGCTGTAAAAGATTATGCCAGCCATCCGAAATTTTTTAATTACAATCCTGTTTTGAAAGAGTTATGGCAACATGCAAATAAAAAATGAAAAAGAAAAAGGAAAGATATCCCGTTGGTTGCATTCCATTCCGGTGAACTTCTGTCTTATTTGCTTTTTAATGAAAAGGATGATATAATATTTTGTTTTCACTGCACAAATACTACACTCTTTCAGGCCTAAACGAGTTTTGTGTTTCAGAAAGAATGAATCTTTTTCACTATCTTGTATCAAATGCTTAAATTGCAGGGATGGTGAGTTAAACTTTGGTCTTGAGGAAATAATGATCACGGCAGCAGTTTTTCAGTCAATTCAGGTATATATATATATTAAAAAATTTGATGAGATTTATGCATGAAACTAATTGCAGAATTTAAGCGTTTAGCTGCTGCAAGAAAACTTGTCTGCTTTTTAATATTGCTATTCTTTCATTGAACAATTTTTTTCTTTTCGTAGTTGTTAACGAAGAGGCTATTCATTACATATTAACATGTTTGATCTTTTAATGGTGTTTGTGTAATTGTGCTGTGGGAAGGTGTAATTGATTATCCCAATTATAATGGTCAATAATCTGTATGCGTCCGTGATGACAGAAGCCTCTGAAGGCTTTGTCTGTGATTGGAACTTCAATATATTCATGTTCTTTTGGGAGGATAAACTAGACTGAACATACTTATCTTGGTTAAGGAAAAAGCATTACATCGGTATGTGCATATATATTGCTTTCTTGAGATGATTATTGTATCATGTCAGAAGTAATCTTAAATTATGGCATCTAATGTGGAACGCCTATTAATAAACTTATGAAAGAAAGGTATTAATTGAATTCTTTTTGAATTCTCTTTATTGAGATTCAGCTTTGTTCAAGTTTGAAATCTCATAAGACTTGGAAGGTTAAACTAACTCTCAAAGACCCATCTTATTTGTGGGCCTAGCCGAGGTTGAATCAGAAATACTGCAGGAGCTACCGCTTTGAGTCACATAACCCTTTCTTTTTGCTAATGGAGAATGTGGGGAAGGCGAGGTCCTTTGGGCCCACTCTTGCTAAACCATGAGGAACTAGCACAGTAACTCACTGCCATGGTCCCCCACTTCAATCGGGGATGATCCTGGTGACTTAAACCTGGTTCCTTAGCCCTTCCTTGAGTGGGCATATAACCCTTTCTATTAGCTATTACTCTTTGTAATTTTATCTACCCTGTGAAAAGGATTCTAATCAGTTGATCTTAGTTTTCAAAGTTTAAACTATATGTCAAATCGCTATTGTAAACTTGCGTTAGTAAGAATTTCATGTGAATTCAGTTAACAGGAAAATAATAAATGAGGAAGCTTTTAACTTGGTCATTTTAAAATTTTTTAAATGTCATCTTGGTATTTGTATAGGATCTCCATTCTTACCTACCTATATTATGTACAGATGTTGATTTCTTTTTTACGACTTTGATCCGTCTGACAGTTGATTCTTTGAATTGAACTAATACAGGAGAACAGGAGACACAGAAATTATAGCTTTGGGGATGCTGCTTCGTCAGTGCCTGGAGATTGCTATATCTCACCAGCCATGACCACAGTCTCCGACTCTTCACCATCATCATCATCATCTCCTTCTGGTGGTCTTGCTTGCGCAATAGCTGCCCTTGCTGAGCGTCAGCAGATGGGAGGAGAATCTTCTCTCAACCATAGTGGAAATATGCCAGCGTTCAATATGCTTCCCAGCAGCAGCAGCAGGTTTTATAATAGGTTGGACCAAGTTGCAGAGATCTATCATCCTGCGGAGAGTCTGGATGACGTGCCAGGTGATGGTGGGATGTCACCGGGAAGAGACGGACAGAAATGGGCAGTAGATCATGGATCTGAGGATGCTGAAGCCGGGACGAGCTATGCAACCTCTGATGTGACACAAGATGCGAGTGGGATCTCTGCAATACCACAAGAAGATGAAATTAGGGGAAACTTTTGTAATCCCCTTGGACTGATTGTTCCAGATAGTTACGAGGAGCAGATGATGTTGGCTATGGCTGTATCGCTGGCTGAAGCTGGAGCTATGAAAAGTAGCCCCAGAATTTCATGGCAATAGTTTTATGACCAGGCTACCGGTGATAGTCTTTCTCGAACAGCTGAGTCCTGAGCTGGGACAATGCGGACGAGTAGCTAGCTCCATGCAACTATTTCAAAGGTCAAGGTAGTGATGATCCTTCCCCTTCACACTATTATCACTCCATATACATATATATATATATATATATATATATATATATATATATATATATAATATCTTAGAAAAGTAAAAAAGATTATTCTGGCAAATGAAAGGTAGTTCGTTTAATAATATTCGTATTGTTTTTGATCCCCTTTGCTAAATTGATTTCATTTGTTTAGCATGTTCATATCCCTGAAACAAATTCATATTATGATGCTTTATTTAGTGGTATTATTTAGTTTGCATTTGTCAAATGAATGGAAGCCTTTGGAAATTCGAAGTTCTTGAAGGTAATAATTGAAAACTATCTACGGGGACTCGGTTGTCTAATGGGAATGTGTCCAGATGTTCAGTTTTTTAAAAGTTTTTTTTCATATATTTAGGTCTTTACAAGATCATATTCTGGCACTTGTGTTTAGAAATATGTTGGATCTGCAGATTTAAAAAAAAAAAATGAAGAGTCGAGAAACATAAATTGAAAAAATGAAAATTTTGGATGACTAGTAGTAAATGCAGTCTTTATCTTTGGTTTATGATTTAAGCCATCATTCTCACCTTTGGTGTATGTTACTCATTTGAATATCAAATATATTATGTACTCGATACGAATATTTTCAAAATTTTTAAACTTTTTAATGTATTTAAAATTATATCTTGTATTGATGTTTGAATATAAATTGTATATAAGTATTAAACATTGATGTTGGGCACAAGTATTTTAGATAAAATAAAAAGCGGTTGATGTTGGACACAATTATTTTATATAAAATAAAAAGCGGTTGTAACGTCGACTTTGGGTCGCCAAAACTGTTCACAAACCCGTTGGAGGGCACAGTTTTAGGAGTTGACAGGTTTTGAAGTCTTATCCGCCATGGTATCACAACCAGTAGCGAAATGGAATATTCATATTTTTCAACTAAATGGCAATCTAGATTTTTATTTATTTAATCTTTTTTGTAATTATAGACTAAAAGAAAACAATAACATGCCATGATTTAAAAAAAGACCATTTCAAATAATGGATAGCAATAGTTCATTGTTTTATTGAAGAAAAAAAAAATTAACTTGGAAAATTTTAGAAAGGATTATAAGAATGTCATGTATAAAGTAATTAAAACATATTTGGTATGAATATATTTTTAAAATTTATATAATATAAATTATTAAAATATTAAAATTTATATAAATATAAAATATTTTAAACATTATTATGATATAATAAAATATATGAATATAATATGAAAGCATGAATTGTCAAATCTAAAAAAAAAAAAAAATAATGTGAATTCAAATAAAACTATATTTATGTTTAGATGAAGTTATTTAAGTCTTTTTATCTTTATCTTGGTTCATCAATCAAGCTTTTTCGGTCTAATATTTTGCATAATCGTTTTCGTAAACAGGTCTAATGATCCGGAAGACCAAGGGCTTTACCAATATAACCAAGCAAGTGTTGCAAATAATTGGCTCAATATCCAGCGCATGCATCCTCTTAAGTCAAAAGGGTTGAGTTCAAATTCCTTCTTTTATATATATATA
>JBBYHM010108017.1:1250-40594 GCA_038381775.1 Adansonia rubrostipa | reverse complement strand
GATTGCTATCTCTTTTCAACCTCAAATCAATTTTAAAAGATTTAAGCAATATCGCTGTAACTTTGCACATGACTGTTATTTTCAGAGCCTGAGACTGAGACTGAGACGTGTAACAGATTTTCAACTGCCATCGACGGTAGCTTAATGGTATGTATATATGTATATATATTTTTCATTTTCGAAAATGCATGCAAAATCTTACAAGTTTACCAAGTTTTTTATTTTGTATTGAAAAAATTCTCAATTCAAACCCGAGTTTGAGTTTTGACATAAATAATTAAATTTGAGTTAATCATGGAAATCAAGTTCATTTTTATTCGATAAACGAAGCTAATCAAGCAAGTTTAAGTAATTCAAATTTTATCTTAAACTAACTTGAACTTTAATACAAAATTCGATGGAAAAATCAATTTTAAATTAAGCTCGAGTTTGAACTTCTTAATTCAACTCTAAAGACCAGCTGTTAGTGAGTAAATCCTTATCTTAAATAGAAATGTAATTTAGGGCTGAACTTTCTCCCTGATTGGGTTGATCAATAGAAGTCCATTCATTTATCAAAAACAGAAGATCAGAATATATATATTATATATATGGTAGTTTAAAAACTACGAGCTATTGACCGGAAAGATCAATAATTTTGCCTATAATCCAAGCATGCCTTCAGAAAAAGAGGAACAAACCCCGCCACTTAAAAGCAACATCAATGATTTGATTTTTTTCCCTCACATTTCCTAAAATTGCACAGAGTACAGACAAACCAATATCCATGCAATTAATTGCAAGTGAAATTGACACAAATAGCTCTTGAATTTTGATGTTATCCAAATGGAATCAAGATTTTTTTTAAAAAAATTTAGGAAACAGAAATTAATAATCCGTACGAAATTTTATTTTACTTTTTTCAACATGTTAATAAAATAACGAATTTTTAATTTCAATTATTAATACTGACAAATATGTATTAAAAAAAAGTTCATATAACTTGCATCCCTTTGGGAGATTATGATCCTTTATTATAACCTACGCTCGTTGCACATCTAAGGCCAGCCACAAAAGGGGTCCCTTTTCTTTTATCAAATCAACAAGTATCAATGGAGGATCAAGAAATCACATGATATTAACCCTATCTATAAAGTTCAACCGCGTTAAAAAAAAAAAAAAAAATAACAACAACAAATAGTGGGGCTGCTATTATTGTTGGAAGAAAACACTGTTAACATAACATTGGGTTAATGTAGGGAGTCAATGAAAATAGTTGAGTTGATGAACAAAATTAAATAAAATGGGCCCTTCGACGTTTACCACTTCATTATCATTGATGGCTGTGCGCACTTTTAAGGAGCCCATGTTGAAAACTACCTTTTTTTCAAAAAAAAAAAAAAAAGAGGAGAAAAGGGTGATTTTCCATTTTATTTTTTGATGGTGTTAAATTGGTTTACCAGGTAGACAACAAGGGGAGTATTGAATTTGAGAGAACGGAGAGATAAGGTGCCAAAAGAGGGCGTAGCTTTTGTTATTTGAAATTGTTGAAATTCAGGAAAAACAAGTGACTTGAAGCGCCCATCCCATCCCAAGCATGTTAGAATTCAAGTACTTAAGACCCAGTCTTCGGCAACAAATTGATTGGTCTGTTTCTTAGCAGCACAGGGAGCACTGCACATGGGTTGGTGAAAGTGGCAACCATGATCAATTCTGGTACTTCTATACATATTTTTTTATGTAGAATACTATATTTAAAATATTATATATTTATATTTTTTAATAATTTAATATATCAATAAATTTATATTATATATGTTTTACTATTTTTATTATATTTTTATTATTTTTTATATCATATATTTATATTATATAATCATATAATGCTAAGTTAAAGAATAGAAGAGATCATGAACCAGCTTTCGTTCAAGTGGGGTACAGTAAAGGCAGAGTGGCTGTCTGCCTGTCTAGTTCAACCAACCCAAAGCCCAACACTCCATTTTATCCAAACAAGTGTTGGACATTTACGTATTCGGTAGGGGGGAGGAATCCGTGGGGAGATAAGTAGAATGGCTGGTGAAACATATACCCAACCCAGAGAAAAAATAAAAAGGGCAGCATGCAGAACATTAATTACCTATAAAAAAATATAATTAAAATATAACATAATATAAAAAATAACATACATATAAAAAAATTATTTTAAATTTTATATAAAAAATTATTAAAATATTAAAATTTATATAAATATAAAATATTTTTAATATAATTATAATATGATAAAATATTTAAATATTATATAAATATATTTGGGCGCATTAGACTTGAAATATATATTTTTTCTCGTGCCTTTTTTAATTATGTGGGTCCAATATTTACTCGCGGTAGCTTTCATGTTTTGTCGTGAGTCATATTTCACCAAGGGCTTAAAATTTTGATAGAAAATTAAATGGAAGTACATAGAAATCAATCAAAAAAATAAAAGACACCTTTGAAGATTTAGGGTCCGTTTGTTTTGTCGAAATTTACTACTTGAAAATATTTTTCGAAAAAATGTGAAGGTTTTATGAAAAAGGAAAGTTTTTTTATGTTTGAAAATTATTTTTTATGATTTGATTTTTTTTTTGAAAAATCTTTTCTTTTTTCAAATAGCAATATTAAAAACTATTTATTATTAAATATTAATATTTGAATATTAATATTCCAAATAGTAATATTTTAATCATAATATTTAATACTAAAATATTATATTAATATTAATATTAAATATGCTTTTTATCATAAAAATTTATTAGATAAATATTTAAATTATTAAATATTACTTATATTAGTATAATAATTAATAAAAATATTATTTTAAAATTTTCAAATACTAATATTCAGAAAAATATAAAATATTTCTTATTAAAATATTAAAAATACTGTTTAAAATTTAAAATATTGATAACATTGCAATATATTATAAAAAATTATATTGTTTTATTACATAATATTTTTATTAAAATAATAAAATAATATTAAAATAAGAAAGTATTATATTTTTATATTATTAATATAAGTTTATATTACTATTGTAATATTTTAAAATTAAAAAGTAAGAATTAAATATTTTACTAATAATAATATTTTCTATATTAATATTAATATTAAATATTTTACTAATAATAATATTTTCTATATTAATATTAATATTAATATTAAATTTTGCAGAGGCTGCAAGGGAAAAATAGAGCAAAGAACCCGTAAATGATTTCGATGTTCTTGAAGCATCTTTGCAGCACTAAGAAGCATAGCAACATGAGCATCATGTCCACAAGCATGTATCTTTATAGGAACCTTGCTCTTACGCTCCCACTCTACCAGTTCCTGTAACATCAAAACCCAACATTAATTCCCTCTCTCATCAAATTCATATATATATATATATAAGCTCTAAATATGCTACTTGATGAAAGTGAAGCTATTCGCTGAAGTAAAATCAACAATATTAAAACAGACTACCTCCATGGCAAGAGCATCCATATCTGCTCTAAGTGTGACAAAAAGAGGCTTACCAGTACCAATATAGCCAACAACACTGGTAACGGCGACCTAGTAGTTGTAAGGGATCCTCATCTGATCAAGCTCAGCCCTTACAAGCTTACTAGTCTCAAACTCTTCATGACCAAGTTCGGGGTTTTCATGTGTTTTTCTTCTGATACCAACCATCCGATCCGTAATCTCTAGTTTCTTGGCAAATTCAAGAGTGAAAATCAGGAAAACCAATGAGAGAAAAGCCGTGGAAAAGAAATGAATGTGGATTTGGGACTTGGCCCGAAGACGATGAAGATGAAAGGAAGGAAATCAACGGGCTGTATTTGGGGAGCACTGACAGATATTGGAGCAGAAAAAGTTACTAATAAATGCTTTTGACATGAATTTGGAAACAATGTTGTCCGGTTACTGTATGAACTCATCGGGTCAATTTATTCTAAAATGGTAAATATATTTTCATAATCATGAGAATTTATTGTTTTGCTTTTTACCTACATATCTAGACAAGACTTAATTCATCTTTTTTTTTTTCTTCTTCTTTCTTTCTTATTCTCGGTTAGACATAAATATGTATATTAAAATATTTTTAATTAAATTATTAGCTTTTAAGAAGTTTATTTTAAATTAGACATTGTTTAACTTTTAGATTATTTGTCTTACTTAAAATATTATTTAATTTTATTTTAATTTAGATAAATCATGAACATTTAATATTTCTTAAATCATTTGAGAAGGTTTCGAAGTTTTAGTAATTGATTCATATTTAATTTAAATAAAAATAAATTTTTTTACATGATTAACATTTATTTTAATATCATTAGAATAAATCTTAATTGAATTAGAATTAATTATTTAAATAACTATTATCTAATTAAATAATTTAAATGAATTTAGTTTCATGTTTATTATATTACCTAATTCATTTCTTAAACATTTTAAAAAATTATTACGATTAAATAATTAAGTGTTTAAAAGTAATTATAAATTTTAATGAAACACAAACTTCGAGGGGGATTCCCTTTATTGCACCAACATGCTAACTATTAGCATATTTATTTATTTATTTATTTATTTTAGGTTAAGATTGTCATAATCGAATCATATCAAATCTGAAAATATCTACAATCCAATTAGATTTGACTTCCTTAATTACCTGGAGAAGAGGTGTAAGGATTTAACGCAAATATGGCTTTTATAAGCTATCCTAGTTCAAGTCAGTTATCGGTATCTTTCTCCCACTAAACTTTTGAAACGTTGCAGCACATTTTAGTACCTAAAGCTGTCATGGATGCCGCAATCAAGGTCCCAAGAGGAAAGTCTAAGTGCCACATGGTACATGCACACCAATGCACGCGATATAGCTCAGAATTACAGCATTTTCAACTTTGATTTTTACCAAAATTTCCGACAAGTGTTATGAACAATTCATGACACTTTAATAGTGGAAAATCATTGAAAAAATCACAGCTATGGCTGCTGAAAAATTTTGAAATTTTCAGCTCTATCAAAACACTAAAAACACAGCTAACCTAGCACTAGTTAATACTAAACTATTGATAGATTATTGCATCATCAATTTAACTAGCAAAAACATATTTTAAATAATTAACATTGAAAATAAACATGATTTAAAATGTTAAAAAATTGAAAATTAAACAGAAATAATTTTTAAAATTTTCAACCCATGTAACAGATTAAAACAACTTCAAAATGACCTAAAAAGCTTAAGGCATCTTAGGACTTTAACTTAAATTAATTAAAACAATTTTAATCATTTATTTAAACACTTTTAAACATGATAAAGCCCAAAATTACATATTATCTTGATTTTAAAAATTAATAAGAAAATAATTTTTCAAGAATTTTACCAAAACCAAACATCACCAAATCAACTCTCAAATCAATCAGATTGATTATTACCCAAATCCGACATGCTAGACCACATGTAACCTACAAACCTTAGACCTTGATACCATTTAAAGGTAAGTCCAGGCTCATGCTTATCGAAATAGGCATAAAATATTTAATCAAATTAAATATATATAGCAAAAAGTAAACAGAGAAATACTTAGATTTCTTTAAGATCTTCAAGTTGAGATGTACGCATGGTCGATTGTGGCAGTTTAAAACACACATCTGATAGAGATCTTACCTACTCAGAGACTCATAACTCTAAGTTTGTCTATCTTGACACAATCAATGCCATGACTTGATTACTTTGATCTTTCTTTAAGGCTACAAGCAACACAAGCATCCTACCTCTAATGGTGATCCATACAGATAACTGTTGGAGCTTTTACAAAGGTCTAATTATTCTTTGATGTTAGATAGAAGGCTTAAAAAGCCTCAACCAAAAGGCATGAAGCAATTGCCCTTTCTTACATAAATCAAAAAATAGTTTTTAAAAGCCACAGGGACGTGAAATAGCATTGCAGGGAAACCGTAAGGATGTATATTTATAAATAGCAGCAAAGTGTAACTACCACCCAAAAAATCTTAAAGATGTATATTTATACATATAAAATTAGGTTAGGCTTAACTAATAATCTACCAAACCTAATGAGCACCATATTTAGTTCTTTCTTGAGGAGCCGGGTGAAACTATTTTACTTAATCCATTTAGAATTCAGCCCAAGCATTAACTATTTAATATCTTAGCTTAATCCAACATCAATATGGCCTATTAATATTATGCCTAACTCATATCAATTCCAAATAGGATTTCATCAAAACATGGCTCATTTGACTTAATAATTATAACTTTTGGGCCAACACCTATTTACATATGACATTCAATTCTCAATTAAATTCCTAACCTAAGGAAAACAATTTTACTTCATGTAAATATTATTAAACAATTATCAAATAATTATCTGATTTCCTAGAAGTAATTATCTAGCTCAAAATCAAGATATCCCTATTAACATGCCTACTATTAGACATGATCTAGATAAGACACTCTTATCTTTACTGCTACATTAAGATATCGCTAATTAGATTTCATAAATCTAATTTATGTCTTTAATAATATTTAATTGAACTAATTCAATTAAGTCCTTCATATTTTACTTTTTATTTAATTAAGTATGACTTAATTAAATCTTAGATTTAATCCAATAGATCATCTTATTGTGTGACGCCCATTAAGTTACTAACATGTTGACAATGAATATAATTAATCTCATTAATTAGATTCATAGATCAAGAATGGGATCTAGCAAACCATCATGACCATCCAAATATTGAAGAGTTAATATGACCTTGGAGAAACCTTTCAGCAACTATCCTTATAGTGTAATTCAGTCCTTTTACCAAATATCCCGAAAATACTATGAGCATGGTGTAGTGCCTACTCATGTATCAATCTATATTAGTTCCTACAGCATATGGTTAACCTCATGAATTTGGAGAAACCATTTCTTTTAAATTCATCATGCATTGGCCAATGACTTTATCAGGTTAACCAAAGTCAAGAACAAATGAGATATGTCTCGATGTCCTTGGAGTGGTAAATCCTTTTTGGATCACATATCCACCTTTTTATGCTTTGTGTTATACCCAAAACCTCTTTATTGTAGCCATAATCTATTGTGGATCTGTTCGTTATGATTTCTAAGCATGACACTCCCCACAGAAGATGACTTGGTATCATAAGTCAGAGGACGAGTTATATGACTAGCACGTAAGAACATTTCCATAGACACTTAGTGATAATAACAAATGGAGTTCTCACATTAACTATGTTCAGTAAACTTGTTTTCATAAAATAGGCACACACATGCCATCCCAAGTATCCCATATACTTCAACAATAAGATTGGTTGTTCATTTCACAAGTAAGAAGACATAACATGTACTAGTCTTTTAGCATTGCCAATGCTTTATCTTGGGAATACAATAACTAGGAACAGTTTTAGGAACATGACTTTGATGTAGAGGATTCTCATAATTGTAACTCATTACAGTTCCTTTGCAAGACCAAATATGTTCAATGTGCTTCATCTAATCAGTAGTTCATGATTGTCAATTATAATATTAATATGAAGAAAAACCTTACATCACTAAACTCAGTGATAGGTGTTGTCGGATTACCATGCAAGTGCATTTATTATTAACAAGTAATATAATGATGAAGTAGAATATCGTTCTGAGCAGAACTAAATTTGCTAAGTATTAAAATTAAAGCAACCTAATCTTTTTCAAATAATTAATTAAAAATTTTAAATTAAAATTAAACTAGAATTAACTAAATAACAAAGCAAAGAAAATAAATAAGGTTTACTTAATAAATGAGAAAAACCTAGGTTTACAACTTCCTTTAGTACTTCATTTTAATCTATTTTACTCTTTTAATTTGATTAATGACAATAAGTTATTAATGAAGTTTTATTTTATTTATAAGTATCTTTTGATAGCCTTATAAAAATCCCTTTCTAACCAATTTACTATATTCTTATGCAAATTGAATCAAAAGAAACCTATTAAGCTTGGATTCTAATTTGGTTGCAGAGGACATGGTCGTATAGTTCTATCTAACATATGGATCAATGCATCCTAAACACAAAATATGAAAAATGCATATGAAAAATGTCATATGAAAAATGATAAATGCAAATGACAAATCTAACGTGTAGACATGCTCATCTACTAATGCATATGAAAAATGTCATTCAATCTAGGTCTAAATACAAAATTCTCTTTTCAAGTTAATTAAGGGTACCAAATCAATGTAATTAGAGGCCAATCGATTAGAAGCATTAAGAACAAGATTAAATAAATAACTCAAATATCATTAAATAAAACACATAACTAGATGTTGAGTAACAACTAATTCAAGTTACATGCTGAGTTCCATTGCAACTCTAAAAAAATAAATTTAGTTTATGCTAATTAAATAAAATACAAACATTAGAATTTCAACATCATAAACATTACAATAAAGATAAAAATATTAAAAGAAAAAGAAAATTAAGAGTTGTCGGGCCTTCGCATTTAAGCTTTTCCAATCTATTCTCCAATTGCAAAACCTTAATAGTTGTTTCCGTTTTTTAAAAACTGCAGAAAAATAATAACTATTTAACTATTCAACAAACAAAACTAAATAAGAACTTTAATAATAGTGTTCTTTTTATTAAATTTGTTTATATATAAAAGTAATATTATATCATGAGGTTTGATCAAAATACATTTATAGAAATCTAGTTATCCCTTTATACTTATAGAAAATACATAAAAATAAAATTATTGGAAATACATTTAGCTATTTATAATTTGAAAAATGATCACTTAGCCACTAAAGTTTATTTAGTAAGTGAATTTTAAATAGAATGATTTTTTTAATTATTAATTAATTATTTTCTATATTTTCTTCTTCATTTTATCTATTTTTGAACTATGAAATAATAAAAATTTTATTAATTTTCAAAGTAATCTCAAAATTATTCACATCATAAATAAAATATTTCACTTTAAAAAGAATATAATGAATCAATATAATATAATTGTTGCGCCGATTTTGTGGGTGAAAAAGAAATCTTTTGTAAAAATAAATATTTTTTGAAAGAAAAATTAGTTAAAATTAAAAAAATGAAAAGGTGGTTTTTGAGTGAAGGTATTTTTTTAGTGGATAATTATTTTCTATAAAATATTAAAATACCTTAATTTTATTTTATATTATAATTATAAATTAGACATATTCAAAGGTTGAACAACCTGTTTAGCCCAACAGCCTAGCCTAAAATAGGCTGAGCCTAGGCTTGCATTTTAATGATTCAGGTCAAGGTAGCTTGATGATTGTTTATTTTACAAAACAATAATTTTTATTAAACTTAATTATAAAAATATAAAAATCTTAATATAAAAATAATTTTTAAAATTTTTTTTCACAATAACTCAAGCCTTCAAGCCAAGTTAGGCAAAGTTTGAGCCTAGATTAGTTTGTATTTAACTTCCTTAACCGACTTGTGATAACAACTTAATAAGTTACTAGATTTTTATAAGCCAATAAAATGGGTGAAATTTTTTTCTTTCAATTTGTCTTTTTTGAAAATTTTATATTATAAAACTAAAAAGATTGGTAGTTTTTTAAATTAAAAAGGGGAGTTATTTTTTCAATAAGAATTTAGGTAGTTTTTTAAATAAAAAAGTTGAATAATTAATTATTATTTTAAAAGAAAAGATACAAAAATCTTAATTTTATATTTATTCTAAGAATTTTATTTGTGTTTCTTTGTATTTTTCCAACTGAGTTTGAGTGACTCATGATTCCCAAATCAGTCAAGAATTTTATAGTGAAAAGATAAAAATGGGGTTTTTTATTTCTGTAAATATACATTGTTTGAGATTAATTCTTGAAATGGTTTTTTTAGCATAAAAAGGAAACTGCCATCGGCCTTCCTTTATATTTTTAAACTTAAAGAGAAAGCCTTGACAATAGTCTTATCCACAGGCCGAGTGAGCAAGCCTCACCTTCTCTGGGTGAGCTTTGGACAAATCTTTTATCAATTTGGGTGGATCAATTCGATCTAGACCAAATTGATTTAATATTTAAAAAATATTTTTATTTTAATTTAATCATAAAATATATATAAATATTAGTACAAAAATAATTTTTTAAATTTTTATTAATTATTAATAGTAAATATAGGTAATATAAGCTGGTTAGGTTAGGCCAACAACATGCTTAGGCAAAAATTTTGGGTTGTGGCCTAGCTGATGGACACCTCTTCTCGATACTTTTCCCTTTTCTTAAAAATTTTTATAATTATATAATTAAAAAGAAATTTAACAAAGTAAAATTCAATAATTTAATTAAATATTTATAATTGATTTTTTATATAATTTTATAATTAAAATAATTAAAAAAATTTTACGTTTTCGAGTATGTTTGTAGATCAAATTAGACAAATTTGTGGCTCGAAAAAAATTTAGATTTCTTGTTAAAGCCCAAATAAGGCTTTCCTTGACTTGGCTCGAAAGCCTAAATTATTATTTATGTATTAATAAAATTTTAAAAATATTTTTATATTAATATTAATATTTTTAATTAAATTAAAATAAGAAATTATTTTTAAATAATAATACAAGCTGAGTCAAGCTTGCTTGAATTAAGAAAATATATGTCTAAGTCTAGCCTTGGATGTAGGTTTCCTTAATACTGCTTGGGCCTTAGACATAGGTTTCCTTGATAAGGTCCACATGTATTACTATTTAATGATAAAAAAAATTATTCAAATTCAATTATGAAAATATAAAAATTTTTTAATTTTTATTAATACTTAAATAATAATTTAGGTTTTTGGATCAGGACCATGCCTATTTGGGTTTGTACAAGAAATCTAAAATTTTTTTCGAGCCAAGATTCAACTCAATTCAGCTTACAACACCTACTTGAAAATATAAAATTTTTAAAATTTTTTAATTATAAAATTATAAAAAAATTAATGATAAAATTTTAATTCCTTTTTAATTTGAATTATAAAGAAAATTAAAAAAATATTTTGGAAAAATGAAAACCACCATAGTGGAAATTTAAATAAGGAAAACTTTGTCATTTTGCTTCTTATCTATTCTCAAGACAAACAAAACTTATAAGCCTCTAAAAGAATTTTTTTCCTTTTCAGAATAAACAAAAGATTATAATAAATCTTCAAAAAATAAAAGCTATAAACCTTTCGGTATTTGAAGGGCTACCTTAAACTCATATCACTATTTTGTAAGGGGCACATAGGTCATCCATTGTTGCAATGACACACCTACAATGGTTTGAAGCAATCCTACCTTTTTTTTACGAATTACTTTAGATTCAAATATCGCATATCACAACCAACTATAAATCTTGCATACCAACAAACAAATTTTAGGGTAAAATGAATATTGGAAATTGGAATCAAGATTATAGATACTAGGATTAATGGCCATAGTAGGTAAAACAAAGTTCATTTGTAGTTGTGTAAAGATTAATACATAGTAAGATGAAGCAAATAAGTTACATTAGGATGATTTTAAAAAGTAAAATTTTTGGATACCAATAAAATAATGTCACATCTTAATATTTAAAGAGATGTTGTTATTGTGAACTCATCCCCATAGCATCAATTTTCATTAAATTGATTTACTCGTCTTTTTAATTCTGATTAAACGATAAAAACTAAAAGCCTCATAAAATTTAAAATAAAAAAAAAACTAAGATTATATTTCTTATTAGCATGGAAAAACCAAGTATCTTTAGAGCCGTTGCCTTGCACAATGCCTATTATCTTCAATGTGAACAAATATTGAAACTATTACATTAAAGTAAAAGATCAAAAGGCTGCTGAACTTAACTAAAAAAAATGGCATTTCAAGGGCAGTTTAATGTTCAGGCTTACAAGAAATGCTTGCAGTTTCCTTTTTCAACTGGTTTTTACTGGCATGAAGCAACACTTGCTAGTAATAAGAATGACATCGTGACCCAACCTTGCTTCTCCTTGCACATCACTGATTTTATTTTCCATAGATATTTAACTTTATTCGGATAGAACTATTCCGTTTTGCACTACCATTTTTTCTGCAAATTTGCTTCTTTTCATCATATTTCCATATTACTTTTTTACCAAATTAGATTTCCCATGATTTGTAAAGCAAACCCGTCACTTTGCTCTCACCATCATCGTTATCGGCTCCACTCACACCATCATCATTGTCAACTTTGCTGATCGTGACTAGCCCCGTCGTTTCTCCAATTAGGTAGTTTCACCAAAATCACTCTGTCTCCACTTTGATTTTGATTTTTATTGGACTAAAAGGAAATTTGATTATTTAAAAACCTTGCTTATCATTCTTTTCTCTAATTTATAGACCCAAGTGAAATCTTGTTCATTTTAACTTTCTAGTTCCAATCAAGCTCAAGTTTGACCTCAAATTCGTTTTTTTTAGTACTTGCATTTGCATTTAGACCAGTCCGCTCATTTCTTACTTTGTCCAAAAAAACCCCACAATTCCTTGCTCACGTGAATAATTAGATATCATGCATAGTTTTATTGTATACTTTAAATTAGAACTATGCCTCATGTAAATTGAATACTAGATTTACTTAATAGCAGAAAATGAACAAATCATTTTTAAAATTATGGTTTTTTATATTAGATTTATTATAGAAAAAGGGTTGTACTTTTAACTTTACAAAGTGGTTATTGAAATAGCAAGAATTCAACTGGGAAATGAAGAGCACAAAAGAAAATTAGGTCTATCCAAGAAAATGTTAACAGCTCTCATTCTTGGTTGCTCTTCCTGGTTACTAGTATCTCTTCATTTTTTTAATTTATATATGTGTAATTGAATAAACACTATAGATGTTAGTCAAAAAAATAAAGTAATAAAACCTAAATTAAATAAATCCCTCATAAAATATTGAGTCTGTATCTAAGTATAATTCGTTGCCTTCCAATATTCATAACAAGATATTTGAGTTCCAACTATAGAAGACTTGTTTAGGTTAATCTAAGATCGAGCGTGCTGCATGAGTTGTTTGAATTATAGCTGATCTTACTCAACTGATGCTGTGTTGTCTGCATGTATATAAACATAACCCCATGGCATTAGAACATAACCTCATGGCATTAGAAGTAATGGTTAGGTGAAATGCTTATGATGTATTTAGACAAAAAGTTGTCACCTAACTAATCTAAAAGTTGCATAAAGATGCTTACCTACTCAACTAGTTTTAATATGATTTGTTAGGCTAACACAAGTACATGTGGGGATGAAAAGGGTCCTAGCTCTTTAAGATGTTCAGATCTGAAATTTCTCGAAATAATAGTTGAGCACTAGTATTTTGATAAAATAATAAGGACAATTATTAAATTGTAAACATTAATGATTGAAATCACAATTATTAACTATAATTTTTTTAACTCAAATTGGATATAAAAACAACATGATTAATAAACTATAGCTAAATAGCTAATAAGTTTAATGGACCAGACCCCATTAACTTGTCCACAAGAACTAAGATCGTCTTAATACAAGATGAATGGCATATTTATAGATAGCCCACTTAATCAGGGGCAACCTATCAAGTTCAATAGTTGATCCTGATTAAGCCACATTATGATACTGGCTAGTATGATGCTTGAACTTTGAAAGAGCTAGATTAATAGCCAAAGGAAACTTTGATATGATCAAAATAAAAAGCTTAAAGAAGTTTTGATATTATATATGTTTTGAGATTAATTTACTTCTCTTGGTATATGACACCTAGATGTTGGTATTTAAATATGTGTGACATATTGTAAGGACCAAATGAAAGAGGTAATGAAGATGGATCATGAGAATGGCACCCTTATTGATATTGATCAAAGCTTGCCTTCTTGATGCATGTTTTTTGAAACATTATCATGATCTATTTTGGTATTCACGTGCCAATTGAAGAGATTTGCTGGCATTAGATGCCATGCTTTGATTTGTTCCTCTTTGAATAAATCATTACACTTAAAATTTGTCCTAGGTCATGGTCTAATTATTCACAAATATGACTTGTAATAGTATTGAGAATATTAAATGACTTAAAACTTATGGGATTCAAAAATAATTTTCGAATTTAATTCCTTTAATTCTACACATGTAGGATTAAATGAGAGCCATTAATGATTCTTTAAATGTTAAATATCGTAATTCGATTTAGTGATAAATAGACATGACATTAAAATATAGTTATTTGGAAGTGTTCCAAACTAGACAAAATAACCATGCCTAATACCCATTTCTTCGTCACTTGACCATGTTTAAGCTCAATCAACAATTTCCTCTCATTCATGCAACTTTCTTTTATTTGTTTAATTAAGTTTTCATTTTCAATTTTTAAGTTCTCAACTTGTTGGTTCAACTTTTGGAGCCTTTTAGCAACTTGTTCCACCAACCTTTTACAAGCATTACATAGTGGTGGATCGACTTATTTGAAAGAATTATAATTTTTGGGCAATTTGTACTCAGAAATACTAATATTAACATAATTACAATAAACAAAGATACATGATTTCAAGAAATAACCTTTTAATTGATACACCCAAAGAATGTTCTCCCAAGGTTTGGCAAAGTATAAGCTGTCTAAATAAGAGATTGACACCCACAATAGCATGCAACATCCCAACTTTGAGGAAGAAGTTGCAAAAAAAGAAGGCATTTGTCAATGTTTTCGTGAGAGATCAGACCTCAAATGAGAATGCTGTACATGAAATCATCTAAACATGGACTTCTTTATCGGGAATAAAGGGTATTTCTAGTATTAACCCATTTATAATGAGAAAATTTAACAGATGAAAAGAAAGTATATAGAAAGTAAAGACAGTAATACTTAAATTATCTAATGGATTTTGATTCGATCGACTTTGAATGAGGAGATTTTTTTTTTTTAATATGGAGGCGAAATAAGACAAAACGAGTTTTTTTTTATTTGGAAGGTGGAGTTGTTTGAAATTACTATTTATTTTTAAAATATTTAGTTTTTAATTAAGAAAATAAAATAATAATACAATTATACAGATTATATTTAAACATTATTCAATATCTTTTCCCTAGCAATATATGATTTATTATTTGAAAAATATAAATAAATAAAAAAATCAAATGGGGCAAAGCAGGATATATCTTACATTTATGGAGCTGATAGTAATATTAAAAATTTAATATCTATGGATAGTAAAATAAAACAGAGTGATCTAATAGCAAGACGAAAGTAAATTTTACAATATTCGCCTTGCCTCGCATACTTAATAAAATAAATATCGATTTTTAAATACAAACTAAATATTACTAACTTTAAACTATAATTTTTTTTTAAGTTTACCGTAAAAAATATTCATCTTTCATTTTAAATCGTGAGCGTGACGCAATCTTCGTGGAGAGCGATGAGTCTAGTGGCCAACTCGTGCCGAATTGGAGATTCTAAAGTGCCAGCTTGGCAAATGGAATCCTAGCCCAGTCTGGGCATTTAATTAAATCTACATCTCTAATATCTTTTTTCTTAATCTCACAAAACGTTAACAAGTCACATCTCACAGACCAATAACATATTAACATTACAATCCCAACAACCAAATTCTCCAATCAAATTTAAGATCCGGCACACTTTTCGCTTTTTAACAACGTACAAAAAACCTCGCCGTCCACTGAGAGTCTGTCCACTCTGACCTTCGGCCTTCAAAATTTTTCAACACACGCAAAACCAATTTTTTTTTTAAATTTTTAAAAGAAAATCGTACCTTCCCCTGAAGCGGTGTCGAAGCAGCCACTGCAGGGTTTCGTCGCCGATCGTCTCTGCTCTTCTCTTCTCTTCTTGTAAGCTCTTTCTCCTTTTTTGATTTTTAAAAGTTATTTTATTGGTGGTTAGATTACTGAAGTTTTGAAGTACGAATCTAAATGAGAGTGTTTTTGAACTCTTATTTGATTAGGATGCTGCTTTTGACAGGGTATAGCTAATTTGATTAATATAACGACGTGTTCTCACAGCCGTAGTCTCTTCATTTTGGAGTTTTCCTTTTTTTGTTTTCTTTGTTCATTTCTTTGGCCTGATTGTCGGCCGTGAAGATTTTGTAAATTTTTTAAAATGCTAAGCAGTGGACTAGGATGCTGTCATTGATTTAGTTTCTTTTAGCTTGTTGTTTTGTTACTTCTGTTCTTTACCGCTAGGGATAAAAGATGCAAACTATGTGATTAGATACAAAGAAAATTATATTCTGGAAGAATGAATTATAAAATGTATAGATTTTTTTGCAGAAGAAAATGCAGAATTGCGCTATTTTAAACTTTGTTTATATTGGAAATTGATGTTATGTTTTTCCTTTTTAATCAATTAATATGATTTTGCTCTCTAGCAACTTTTTCAAATAAAAAAACTAGTAGCAAAGTAACAACAATGGGACTTTTTAGAACATTTGTTTGCCAAAGCAAAAATAAGAACAAAATACTTTTGAAGAATTGAATGGTAAGGTTTGACTTGCATGTATAACATTAATGTTTACTTTTTGTTAACACAGCATATGAAAAGAATTTCGAGCCAGAAAAACTATTATTATCATTTGACATGAATTTGCTCTGTAATTATATTTGCCCCACTTTTTGTGTTCTTATTAAATAGAAGTTTTTCAATGATTAAGTGGTGATGTTCTTGGTGGTATTTTCAGGTTGTTGATTGTCCTCCTATCAAGATGGCAGGACCTGCTCCTTTTGTAGATATAGGCAAAAAAGCCAAAGGTATCAGCCGGACACGTCTTCTTTATTCTTATTATTGTCTGTATTGTATATATATATATATATATATATATATATATATATTTTTTTTATATTGTTTGATATGCCTGCACTTGTGACAGCCATTCTTTTTCTATGACTTGTTAATGTTTATTGGCAAGTCGAACTGGTTGATGTGTAATGAAGCTGGCAACCAGCATTTTAGAGGAATGGAAAGAGTCGGGATAGAGGAATTGGGTAGAGTAAAGAAGTTGTTTGTTGCCAAACACTTAAGTCCACTCAGTGACTCCCTCCCCCCCCCCCCCCAACAAAGTAAAGTACCAGTGGCGTTTTGGCCCCCATTTGGGCTTTATTGCAGGGCTAATGACTCCCCACTGAACTGGGGGGAATCACTGAACCAATCCTTAATAAACCAAAAAAAAAAAAAAAACGAAAATTCTTATGCATGTGATAGATAACCAAGATAGTGAATTACTAATTTACTAGCACACTGATAAGATAAACTTATCTTATAGATATCTCTACTTTCTACCTTAATACTGATATAATGAATTGCCTTTCTAGTCTGAGACTGTCGGGGACCTTTCGTGCTATTTGTAACTTTTGATGAATACCAATTCTTGCTGCAGTTGTTCATTACCTTTTTATGTGACAACATGGGGTATTTGAAACCTGCTGACGTTTGCTTTTACCTATAGATTCTAATCATTTATAGCTGTGTTTATGCAGACCTCTTGACAAAAGATTACATCTTTGACCAGAAGTTTACTCTTTCAATGCTGAGCTCCACTGGAATGGTAGTGTTTCCCCAATAAGAATTGTTGACCCCTTTTAATGAGTTGCTTTATTGATTTACTTTTTATTTTTTGGCCAGACCTTGATTGATCTACATTATAAACTTAAATCTTTTTTCTTTGCCAGAATGTTAGATGCCATCGATGTTATGGCTGAGGACATACAGTTTGTTGTTAAATATTTGCAGAAGGATAATCTGTTTAGTTTTTCACATATGAACAATATTCTAATGGGATGTTTAGCTTGGCCTGATATAAATTCCATTTTTTAAGTTGTTTTCCTTAGTACTTTATTAGCAGAAACTGTTGCTGCACTGCAATATTTGAGACAGAAAAAGAGCAACTTAATCTCCTCGAGCAACTTTATGTGCTGTGAATAAACTATTGAATGATATTACATTTTTGCTGTTCTCTTGTGCTTTAACGTTTGTGTTGTTCATGTATATCTGAAGCATTAAGTCTTTCAACCCACACAGGAAGCCCGTGCTTTCACAATTATTTTTATTTTTTACTGCTAGTTATTACTCTTTGTTGTTGAATTGGATGAAACTGTTAATTATCACATTGTGTGGCAATTGATGGCCTAAATTTTTATTGAACTAGTTGACATGTTTAAAATTTTGTATTTAAGGATGTCGAAACAAGTATCATCTTGATTCTTTGATTTCAATTTCCCTAGCTCTAATTCCTTAACTTTGCTTCTGTTTGTTTTCTTCCCATATGAGCTTAAATAATCCATTTTAGTTCTTGTAAACATA
Organism: Adansonia rubrostipa; assembly: GCA_038381775.1. NCBI lineage: Eukaryota > Viridiplantae > Streptophyta > Magnoliopsida > Malvales > Malvaceae > Adansonia > Adansonia rubrostipa. The sequence goes on along the minus strand of JBBYHM010108017.1, from coordinate 22,303 downwards.
ATGGACACTGTTCCCTATATTAAAGAGCTTATGTTGCTCTAACTCTTCATTTCTCCTGAAGTAATTGTTTCTAACGAACATTTGATGATAGGGGTATGGTTGTTTGCCTCCAAATATAGAAAAAACTTTAGAAAAATTAGAAGTGTCTATGTCAAACTCATATCTTTAATAAGCTCTAGTCCTAAGCCCAAGTAACGTAGTACTAAATAACTATTTCTTCTATTAATTTAAACTAACTATTTCTTCTATTAATTTGTGTGTCTTTTTCTTCCCCGTTCTGTCAAAGTGATTATCATATTTTTTGGTAGCACTTCCCCAAAGGTTGGTCTAAAAATTCTTTGAATTTACTTGACTTACGGTTCATACTGAATGATAGTTTGGTTGCTAAGGAATTTAGAGAATCAGCAGCAGGAAGACCAAAATTATGAAGCATAGAATAGAAAGAAATTGAAGAACCAGGGAGCGCTAAAAAAGAACAGAACTGATGCAGAATGCTGAGAAGCTAATTGTGGGATTAGTTTACTTGAGATTTTATTTTGTTACTCTTGTTATATTTATAGGGCTTAATTGTAATATTTTATAGGTCTCGGTTATACTTAATATTTTACATTTAATTAGGGTGTACCATCTTGGTGTTGTTTTCTTTACCTTATTAAGTTTTTCCTTTTTTAGTCAAGTTTGTTTTTCCATTTCCTTGAGTTTGAAGTCAAGTTTATTGTTTTGGTTTTCTTGAGTTTCAAGTTAAGCTAGTTAGCTTAGAGTCCAGACTAAGGGTCTATATAAATAATGCGCTCCTCTTTTGAGGGAATAAACATACATTAAAATTTCAGCTTGTTGCTTTCACTGTTGTGTGATATAATCATCCTTGGGTGTGACTCCTAGGGAACCCCAGCTGTGCAGCTTAGGGTCTTATCTCTTTTCTTTACCTTATTTTTTTGTTTTCGCAAGAAATTCATATTATAATTTAACTTAAACCCCTAGCCCCTAAGCTGTCCTCTATCAAGAAGACTTTGTGCCTATGCTTCAAGAAACCAAATACCTCATAATTATTTGTATTCTAAGAGAAAAATTGGAGATTGCAAAAGGTATTTATTTTCGAAGTTTTGATAGCTTATTCACTTTTAGCATCAACGGGTTCTAACATTGTAATGGTTCCACTGATAGGTTCCTTAAAATGAAAAAGAAAACCAAACAAAACTCTCCTGATTATTTTGTTATTTTGAAAGACAGTGTTTAAATTTCCTCTGACTTGATTATTATGTCAGCTTATGTCAATCTTAAAATGTTTTGCAGGCCCTTACAGCTGCAGGGCTCACGAAGGACCAAACTTTTTTTGGAGACATAAGTACTGTTTACAAGTGTGGAAATACTACAGTGGATGTCAAAGTTGATACCTATTCTAGTGTATGGAAAATTTCTCTTTTAACGATATTATCTGCAGCTTTTCAATATTTCATCTTCAGTTTAATGCATTTATATTTGGAGGGTGTTAAATCGTTATTGTGTAATCTCAGTAGTTTTGCCTTTTTTTCATCTCCATTTATTTTTTATTTTCCGCAGGTCTCTACTCGAGTTACTGTCAATGATGTCTGGCCATGTTCCAAAGCAACTTTAAGTTTCAGAATACCTGATCACAAGTCTGGCAAGGTCAGTACATTAGGGTTAACAGTACATGGAAAATGACTGTTAATCTCACATAGTAACTTAAACATAGCACTATGTTCTAGATGAACTTGTTTATATTATTTTTCTGATAAATTTGCTGAACATACACTTTCATGTGGTGGGGATTGTGATTATGCTTACTGTTGAAGATTCCAATTCTCTTATTGGTTACTACTTATTAACTTGGTTATAGTTGAGAAAATTAGTTTTACTGTGGCTTCTTTTCATGTACGTTACATAGTGTCTGCTTTCCGAGTGATTTTATCTGGATAGAAGAAAAAGTTAATCTGTGAAAGCAAATTGTTTGATGAAGCTTTACTGTCTCTTGATGCTTACTATTATATGGACCAGCTTGCAGGGTTTATTTCAACTAAATTTACTCGCTAATTGCAGCAAACTAGCAATTTCTCGAAGTATTGGTAATATAATCTTGTGTTGATAAACTGGGTCTCTTACTCTTTCTATGCATCATATCTCAGCTGGATGTTCAATATCTTCATCCTCATGCCGCTATTGATTCTAGCATTGGCCTGAATCCAACTCCACTGTTGGAGCTTTCTGCAACAATTGGAAGCAAGGAGCTTTCTTTGGGTGGTGAAGTTGGATTTGATACAGCTTCTGCTTCCTGTACCAAGTACACTGCTGGGATTGGCTTGAATAAGCCAGATTTCTCTGTTGCACTTTTACTGTAAGTACTTCTATACCATCTACCTAAGGAGATATTTTTCCATTTTATGTTGCGTCTATGTGGCTGTGCTCTGCTTATTATGATGCCTTCAGTTGAGTCGACAAGTGCTACACCATTAGCAGTTATTTTATAAAATCTTGTTAGAATTGTGCAAGAGCTAAAATTGGATTAAGCAGATCCAAAAACGTAGATTGCGTGGCACCTACTCTTTAAAAGACCCAAATGGCATTATAACTTTGAAGGAGATCACAACTAATGTTGTTATCTCATGTTCCTTTAAATACAATTCACTAGTTCAACACTTAATGCTAATCAAAGAAAAAAAAATTAATGAATATCTAAGGGGAAAAACCTGAGAAAATCTGGTGTATGTTTTTCACAAATATACAATCGATAATTCTTACTTATCGTAACTTATCTGTGCACCTTCAGAACCCCTTTTGTGACAGCATCTCTCCTTCTTTGAGGGAGTGGCTGGCTTGATATATCTGAGGACGTTAAGTGCCAAGCATTTTGCTAGAGGCTGAAAAACTTGGTCAATTGCTGCTGGTTCAAGAAAAATTATCTACTCTGTCAGGGATATCCAAAATTTTGTGGGAAAAAATTTTTCTTACTTTTTATCAGAGTGGAGAGTTTGCAGTGAAATGCCTACTTTTGATGTCATGGAAAAATGTTAAAAGTGTAAAAAAAAAAAAAGAAGATATTCTATTTACTTTTGGAGGAAGGTGACTTTGTGCACTCCTATAAAAGTGGCTTCTCTTTCTCCCTCTGTCTCTCTAAACCAATTGATTAATACTTAAATAGTGATTATTCTTTTCTTAGAATAATTGTTTGTTCTTTTTAATGTACCAAAGATAACGTAGGTATGATTAGTAGTGGGAATGTTTGAGAGTATAACTTTGGGCGTTAATTATCATCGCTTAAGAAAGTCCTACAGGTTAATTTATGAGTGACTACAATGATACCTACTTTTTAGCATCCTAGTATCATCTATAAATGTTTGCAGTATAAATGAACGCAAGGCACTGTTAATGCATCTAGGTAATGATTGTTATGCTATAAGTCACTGCAACAGGTTTGGAAGAAAGTGATTAAGATTTCAAGATAATGTTTTGAATGACATTGAATTGCTCCGAGGTGCACAACAAAGTGAATTATGTGTGGTTTTATTTACAAATCTTAAAAAAGGTTGGAGTTTTTCCTTTTCTCTATGGTTCATAGAATAGCCTGATGCTTCTTCCTTTGCCTACCTTTCTAGGGAGTACAGTAAAAGACAAGTGAAATCTTTGTTATTTAGTGGTAAATTGAGCCAATGTGATATGTTCAGTTTGATGCTGTGTGACTGATTAATTATGAAACTAATAGGCTTGTAGTGTTCCCTCTTCTCCAAATTTTATGAATAACAAGAATCAATCCTTGTAAATTTTAGTTTCCACAGTGCCCACTCTATCAAATGCTTCATGGTCAACTCCCAATATCCTGTTGCATTCTCTCTATCTCTCTCTCTCTCTCTCTCTCTCTCTCTTTTAAATAATTACCTCATAGAATTGATGTTGAACCCTACTAAGAATAACTTTTATTTTTGCACTCTATAATGGTAGACTTAAACGAACTGCAGCTGCAAGAACGAAAACAAGGTTATGTGCAGCTTCCAGGGCTATTAATTTGGGGTTTGGGGGGATTACAAGTTTTAGGCGTAGATAGGAAGGTAAACAGGTTTGGTAATTGATTTGGAGTGGAAAGAGTCAATCTTGATGAAAATTGACTGGTTGAAGCTTGAAAATTTATACTTGGGAATGCATAACTTCCTTCCCATAGATGTTATTCTGGCCTCTATAGAGGTTTTGAATAAGCCTCAAATACCTTAGATTTTGGGTAAAGCTACTGGTCTATTCATTTAATTTTTTATGAAGTACTGTGGTTCTCTAAACTTCAATTTATAGCAACTGGCTCTCCAAACTATGTAAGAAATCCTGTAATTTCAACATTTTGCTCATTAGAATATAGTGACAAAGAGTTAATTTGTCTATCACATAAAATTTTGTCTTGGGCTGAATCCGCAATGGACCAACCTCGCTCTTTCTGCATACTGTTTCAATAACTTGTTGCCAGCGTCCACTCTGAGTTTGTGTTCTCTTTCCAGTCTTGGCCTTTAGAAGCTTGAATGCCTTCATCTGCTCTCCCTCACCATCTTCATCTCTCACACCCTCATGTCAACGAGGCCTAAGTATATGAACTCGACATTTGATGATTTTTGGATGAAGATTGACAAACTTAGGTCAAATTAAATTTATTTAGTCTGCTAGCTAATACACAGCTAGTGGTCAAAGTGAATCTTTTTGTAAGAAAGAATCACAATCAGTTGATCAATATGTTTGCATTTTGCATGCGTGTTTTTAGCTTTGAAATTTAACCTGTATAGCTTTGGGAGACGAAAGTAGTGGTTCTACTATTAGGGTTTGGAGAGAGAAAGAGCGTTGAACAGTAAGAATTAAGGGGAGAAGAGGGAGTTAAGGTGCTGTTGAAGTTAGGGACATTGTGATTAGTAAGAGAGAAAAAAAAAAGAAAAAGGGTATTCATATTTCCACACATGTTTGCAAAAGTCAATTATCATGTAACATGGCTGCCGCATCAGCTCTTTGTTTCGCTTTGTAATACCATAATTACAGCATTTCTTGCATAGAGAGAAGTTCGGTGACCTAATAAATAAATTGAAGCTTAATGATGCAAATGAAACTTCGAAAATTAGTGACTATCGCTTTTCCCCTTACTATTCTTTTGAAATTGGTCTTTCTTGTTATTGTTTTTACATTCTGTATCATGGAAACATAGCAATTAGAGAATTTACCGTCAATATTGGTATTTCATCTATTTTCTGTAACCTAGAGAAGGGGCAATCTTGGCTGACTCTACTGTAAAGAGTCCAGAAAAGATGTGAATAATCATGATTGACGTAACTGCAAAAAGTTTCATGAGTATTCTTGTAATCTGGTGTTTCTGTATGCAGTGAGCTAATTTTCTTTGTTTGGAAAGTTGTTTTGGTTTAACTTGCTAAGTAGATTTACTTTCGGTCTATCCTTTGTGAGGTTTTTGTTTCTTCTAGTCCGAAGATTGATTTTATATTTTTTACAATCATTATTATGAAAAATTTCAATTTCATTCCTTGATTTATTGGAATAGGGTGTGTACATGATCATTTAAAAGAGGTAAAAACAAGTATCCAAACAGTTTGGAGAGATTTTTTAAGATGCTCAGAGCCCATTGTGATGAACTAAATAACTAGTTAGCTGCAGAATTAAGTGTTCCATTTCCTTGTGACTTTGATGTGCAATTTACCAATAAGTAAGATAGACTAAGAATGTCTTAAGGTTGAATCCACAGCTTAGCTCTGTTGGTTCATGTAATCACCCTTAATAGGTGGCACTCAAGGTCTGGGCCCGAATCCTAGCATCTGCCTTTTTCTTGTTGCTGTAATTGCTTTCCCTTTGCCATGGAGTTTTTGAATGCAAGATGTTTTTGGATGTAGGACTGAAAAAGGACAGGCGGTGAAGGCATCTTATATCCATAATGTCAACCCCTTCACTTGTGTTGCAGCTGAAATGACCCACAGAATATCCAGTTATGAAAACAATTTCAGCATTGGAAGTTCCCTTGTTGTGGATCCTTTTACAGTGGTAAAAACAAGGTTCTCCGACAATGGAAAGGTTGCAATGCTATGCCAACGTGAGTGGAGACCCAACTCAGTGGTAACTTTTTCAGCTGAGTATGATTCAAAGGCCATTAATGCATCCCCTAAGATTGGGCTAGCCCTTGCCCTCAAGCCCTGACCCCGAAAACTCTGTTACTTTTATCTATCATTCAGCAGTTTAAATTCCATTTTTTTAAAAAAAAATTATTAATTTTTCGCTGAACCCTAGGGAGAGATTCACTCTGATTTTACGTTGAAAAAATATATCAGTTGATGAGCTGATGGAATGCTTTTTTACCAAAACGTTAGTGGGGAAATTGAACCCAATTTTGAAGAAATAAATGATGTTAAATGTTGTATGGTACTGGCAGGGTTATTTACTCTTAACCTCTTTTAGCGATTTTCTATATTTATTCTGTGTTATTTTTTAACAATAATTTTTTTTTCAAAAGATCATAGTCTAAAAATAAAAAATGAATTATAAATATAAAATTAAAATTAAAATTAAATATCACCTCTTAAAATTAATTTAAATATTATTTTTTAAAAATAATTAAATAGATTAATTAAATTGGATTCCGGACTCTTTCTCAAATCAACCTGTCATTGTTGTGAATGCCATCAGAAAATATTGGCCCTTTGTTTTAATATGGAAAAAGACCAAAGAAACAGTAGCCCACAAGGAGGCCTAGTACTGGCAGGTAGGGGCAACTGAAGTGGATATTTTTGGTAATATGCCAGTTTTATGTATGTAAAAGAGAGGATTTGAATCCAATTCTTTGAATACAAAGAAGCATATTTATAATCAAATTCAGTAATTGTTTCAACACTTGGCAGTATATAGATTCGTTCTTTTTCAAATTTTTTACGTTTGGTTGCATTTGTTTATCTTGGTTCATTTACATGGAGTTGTAAGTTGAACGTTAACTAAAATAAGAGATTCCTAGAAGCACTGAAGTGGTTCGATCCCTACCATATTTTCTAATTACTTATACCAAAGATCTCCGTTGTGAATGCCCTTTTTTTTTTCCCCCCCATATAATCATGTTGGAATGTGCTTTTTCTTTTGAAAGGGTGGTCAATTAGCCAAGCAATCATCTTAATAATGCTCATTCTTTACACATATAATTTAAATATTTTTTTTTGTCACTGAAGCATGTCAAATATTGATTTATTTCAATAATATTTTAATTTCATTTGTGTTTGCATTTAATCTGTGATAACAATAACTATTAAATAGTATATATATATATATATATATATATAATCTACTTCTGTTCTAAATAAATTTTGATCGATTTTAAAATCATGTTTAGTCATATTGACATCAGATTAAGCTTCGATCGACTATATTAAATTGATTAATGGTCAAATATGAACTAAAACGAGAAGGTTGAAAGAAAGAAGAAAGAAAGAAAGAAAGAAAGAAAGAAAGAGAAAGGTAAGATAAAGAGAAAAAAATGTAGAAGAAGGTGGTGATCGATAGTAAAAATTAAATATCTTACATTAGCTGATTTTTTTTGTAGCTTTGAATATTGTAGATCATAATAATTTACAAATTAAATATCTGTATTTGAATTTGTTTTAATTTTGGTTCGAAGAGTGTTTGATATTTAAATCCGTTATCAAAATTTTTTTATTTATATGGATATCAGATTTAGATATTTGAATTAAATATGTATTTATATATTTTTTATTTATAATTAAGATCGTTAAAATTTGACTCTGAAACTAAAAATTTAATATTCTATTAATAAACTACGCAACTATTGACATTCATTTACATATTTAATTTTTATTTAATTTTATATTTTATTTATACAAAATTAATTTAATAAATTTAATCCATAGATAGTAGTGTTTAAACGTAGAATGAGTGCAGCCGCCAAAGTGGGCAAGAAAGATCCATTTAGTTAACAGTTTTTCAGTTTCTTGGATAAAAAGAAAAAGCCCTAACTTTCCTCGGAGGCAGTTAACTAACTGTTCCCTTCCTTATCCCATCTCCCCTATTTTATCTCAACCTACCACTCTCTCTCTCTCTCTCTCTCTCTCTCTCTCTTCATGTTCAGTTTTATTTATTTATTTATTGCTTTTAGAAAGTTGTCTTATGAAAATCCTTCCTGTCTCTAAAGGTCAATAGGCAGCGAAACTGATTTGACAGTTTTCTTCTCCTAATTCAGGTATTTTACGCTTCTCTGCATATATCTTTTCATTATTTCTTTAGCTGGATGTATCCTTCCTTGCCTTTTCTTTTCTACTTCAGTTTCCTGTTAATTGTTTTCATTTTCTGAAACTGCTTAATTGACGAATAATATCTTGCATTTCAGAATTTGCTATATATAATATTCCAGGGTTTTTGTAGTTACACCATGGTTTTGAGTTCATACTCCAACTGGGAAACTGATCATGTTCACGAGAATGTTAACTTGGAGCAAATCTATGAAACAAAAACAGTTCAAGCTCAGCTTGTTGCAGGAGACGATCATTACCAGCAGCATCTTGAATATTACGGGGACGCATTTGAGCTGCCTTATACTTTTCTTGATCCTTACATTGACCTCTATAACAATATTCTACACCCTCAAAACTACACTCCTTTACTTCCATACTTATCTTCTTCATGTGACTCTTTTATTTCCTACCCACCTGAAGTCATCCCATACGAAAATTTCAGCACCTACAATCCATGCCCCAAACGCCAGAAGCTTGTTGAAGATCATCACTGCTCAGGTTTAATGCCTGCTTTCTTTGATGGTGTTGCTCTAAATACCTGTCCCGTGGTCGAAGATCAAAGCATGAATCAGACTAACTTGGAAGGAAATGTGGAACAAGGTAAGAAGATGAGTGAAAAGTTTGCGTCAGTGCAAAGCATTGCAGCGAGAGAAAGGAGGAGGAAGATTACTAAGAAGACTCAAGAGCTTGCGAAGCTTGTTCCTGGTGGGAATAAGATGAACACAGCTGAAATGCTTCAAGCTGCCTTCAAATATATCAAGTATTTGCAAGCTCAGCTGGGAATCCTTCAAGTTATGAACTCGTTTCCGGTAACTTTCTTGGCTACTTCTTACACTTTTTTTTTCCTGCTTTTTTTTTTTTTCAAATAAAAACTTGCTAACTGTTTTCAATCATTGAAAAAAGTTGCCTTTAGTTTACCGCCGTTTATCTATCCCAGGTAAAATAGTCTTGATTTTATTTATTTTGCCATTTTTACTACTCTTACAGTCTTAATCTTTGCTGTTTGCTTCCAGTTTACCAATACTAATCTACTTGTTTTAATTTTGAGGAAAAAAAAGTGAATTTCCAGCATATAATTTTCCACAATCAATAAAAAGATTTTTCAAACGTCCAAGTTGCTAATCTCTTAAAACTTGAGAAGAACTTTGTCACTTTTTTTTTTTATAGGCCACTATTAGATCAAATTTATCAATTCTTCTTTTGGGAAATAGATTTAGCTAGCTTATCATTGTTGTAAATATATAAAAGAAAAGAGTGATTGCTTACAAAAGCAAAGGTGTTTAAACAATGCAGGAAAATGAGAAGGCCAATTGCAAGGAAAATATGCAGATTGTGACATCTCCAAAGGTTCAGCAAAAACTATACACTGAAGATAAGTGCTTGGTTCCAAAGGATGTTGTCCTCTCCTTGACAACACTTTCTAAACCTCCGCTCTCTCAAGAACTCAGTCGCCTATTATCATTAGCTCCCCATCACTGAATATGTCTCACTCTCATCTACGTTTATGCATGGTTTAACCAACTCTCCAGTTATATATATGCTTCTTTATTTTGTTTAATCATCTCTCTCTCTTTACCCTTTTTGTATTTCATTTTAACGTGTATGTATGTAATTATCTTTGTCTTCAACGCTACAAGTACCCATCAATTAGAACTTGAGATTCTATCTTGAAAGTTTCGAACTTGAATCTTGAAATGAGCGAAACAAAATTTATAATATGGAAAGAGAGCTACCTCCCATTTTGTAATTTAAGACCACATGTATCAAATTATGCTTGATCGACCTATTTCTATTTGCCTCCCCCACAGAGTGTTGCATTTTTTTAATTCATTTTAAACTGACATATAATCTATATATTCAAACAATCTCGCTTCCTCAATTCTCAAATTTTTTTTCCTGAACCAACAAACTAAACCAAAAAAGAGAAGAATCATGAAAGTTGATCACAGTAGAGATTTGTTAAAGTTATTGCAGAAGGGAAAATAGAAGTCTTAACAAAATGCGTTGAAGTCTTCTTCTCAGTTCTCACATTCCTTTATTCAACCTTTTTAATGGTAGATAATGCCGTAGGTTCAGAACACCTCATCTTAGCTCAAATTAGTATAACGCATAACCTCAGTATTTAAAATTAGCAATGAAGATAGAGTAGTCCATGTTCAGACAACGTTTTGGTCAGTTAAATATGTTATGGCAATATGCAAATAAAATATAAAATATTAGAATTTGTAAAATTTAAAATTATAATTTTCTTCTTATTATTTTTATTATTATTAATATATAAATACAAATGAAGATATTCATGCCAAAGTTTCTGACTCTATGCGTGGGATGAAAGGTAGGGAAACTCATAAGCATTTGTGGTAATTCTTCTATTAGTTGTTGTCAAATTTCCATTTGAATACGTTGGTCAAGTGTTACTTGATTTGCTTCGAGCTTTTCAAAGATTTTTGTGCAAATTCTCTCTTCAACTACGACACGATCTACTTAAAAAATTATCAATCTTTTCTCGAAACTCAATAACTATGCCCTGTAGTTATAACATCTCTTGCTCATGATCTTGTTGAATATATTGAGAGGTACATGCCCTTTTATTGTATCTTTTCTTCCCGTAACCAAATCTTCGACCCACACATCTGCGGGATCTAATCTCACAAATATGCAAGGCAACCAACTAACCAAAATGAAATTCAAATATATGTATATATGTTTATAAAAAAAAAGAAATTGAATTGTTTTAAAAAAAATCGAATGCAATAAAATAAAATTTATAGGCATAACAAAATATTTGAAATAAAAATGTGAAACCTTTAAAAGTCTATCAAATAATAGTCTCGAAAAGTTATAGTTTTTTTTTTTCACACGAAAATCTAAACAAACATATACTAAAACGTCACTCCCTAATATTCTCGTGTATTGGTTTATATTCGGAACCTGTAAAATATTAAAGAATATAATGAGTACAACTATTCAGTAAGCAACTGACATTCCTTCAGTTGGGTTAAACACGCTAAAAAATTAATTGGCCAAAATAACAATTTGAATTAAGAAATACAAAATTTTTAGGTAATTTTATACTTATAAGTAACTTATTTCAAAATAATAATATGACAAATATATTTAAACAAAATTTTTATGCTAAAATCTTTGAAATATTTAATCTATTTATTTGTCTATCTATCTCCCTTTATAAGCTATAGACAAAAACCACTACTCTAAACCAGTGACACGGTTCAAAACAAAAATCACTATTCTTAACCGGTGGTACGGTTCGAAACAAAAACCACTATTCTAAACCGCTGGCAACAAAAATCACTATTCTAAACCAGTGGCACAGTTCGAAACAAAAATTACTATTTTAAACCGGTGGCACGGTTCAACACAAAACCTACTATTCTTAACCAGTAGCACGGTTTGAAACCAGCTCCTAATCACAAAGTACATGTCGACATGGCCAATAATTAACCCTCATTGGCAAGGTTCAAGCATAGTATATCTAGAGAGCATCTAAAATAGAAAAAAAAAATTAGATTACCCATAATGTAATACGTACATTTATTATATTTAGAAACAAACACATTTTATACACAAAATATTTCTCATGAACATATCTATAAATTATCAAGTAAACTGTTTAGTAAAATCATAGCAAAATTACAATAGTAAAAAGAAATATGCAGATAAGTAGCACAATATCTTTCGAATCCAAATCTAAACTATAGATTTCATGCTTAACCCAATTTACTAAAACATGGGACAAAATAACATACTTTTGCATATATGATAGTAAAAATATTTAAGGTTGATTTTTCAGAGATAAATACTTAAGGAATATCAAGTCACTTACCTGATTCGTTAAACTTACACTTAAATTGTAAATCGCATAATTCTTCTAATACCCTAAAGATTAAGAAAATATATGTATCTAAAAATCAAAACTTAGCAAAAATATAAATTTAACAACGAATAACTTTTCGTTATTCAGAGACATTTGGGTAGTGTGGTAATTTTCTTGACAAATTGAAATTTTCTTAATGATAAAATATTTAAAACTACGTAAAATTGAAAAACTAACAATTAAAACATAAAATCAGTATCAACGTGGACTTTATGAAAATATAATTAACTCTTAAAAATTTTCATATTTTTAAAAATGAATATATAAACATATAGAATTTTCTCAAAATCAAGTAAAATAAAAATAATTTCATAAATATATATTTATTTATATAAAAATTCACTAAAATTAGTAAAATTGAGATTAATACTATTTTTAACTAAAAATATTTTATTTTGGCCGAAATAAGTTCAAAAAAAATTAAAAATGAATTTTTCTAAATTCTAAAATCTAAAAATTTTGTGATTGTTTAGCGTACTTGAAGCCATTATAAAACCAAATTCATGCAGACACTGATGCTGTTTAAAACCACATTTCAACAGTAGAAATGTAATACTATAACACAAAATTATTTTGATAAAAACAGCTTCATATAACCTAAGTTTCTGGGGTCTAAACTTTCAAAAACAATTTCAAAATTTTTTTGGTTTTTAGATTGGCAAATTCAATTAGCCTAATTTGGGGCTTCGGTTTTTGTCACACAGAACTCGTATGACCAAACTAATTATACCATTAGAAAGTTCACATTTCGTACTATGAAATCCATCTAAGTTTCACCAGAAATAGTCACCAGCAAATGGTTTTTCGATGACCCAAAATTGGCTGGTCGAAATAGTTAGAAAACCCAAATCAGTAAAAAAAAAAAAATCACAACTCCTAAAATACTCAATCAAATGAAATATCACACCTGCAGTTTGAAAGATTCCGAATAGACCTTTCTATTGGTACTCATAATGTCACTGGAACGTCACCGAAAAGTCATCGAAAATTTTCAAAATATCAAAATACTTCAAAATAAGACATGGGTTCTATGAAACTTAGTAAAAAATATAAAAATTTCACAAAAATTAGGCAAAATCTTACCTAAACCCGTGTTTTCATGATAGATTTGCCTCTTTTTTGCCTTTCTTCTTCTTTTCTAGGATTAGACTCTCTCACAGCCTTATCTGAAAAAAATAACATAAACCTTGTAACCTTAGTTTTTACTATTTTTATTAGGCTACTAACTTTAATAAATTAAACTGGATCTTAATACAACATTAAAATTGGGCTAACTACTTAATAAAATAACTAGATGAATTTTTTTTATGGGCTTTACAGTTTCATCATGAATCACCTTTTTCGTCATTAGATTAGACTCATACTAATCTCAACCAAACTTATAAGCTTTCTCTACACTTATAAATGTTATTAAACAACATATTGATTATTTATACAAATAATGCTAAAATAATAAACATGTATAATGAAATCCATACGCCTATTTGTTTCAAATGATCATCTATCCATTCCAAATTTCTTTCTTGCGTTTTATAAGCACGTTGATAATACCAAATCTTATCAGCAGTAGGTTTCTCTCCAATAATTGGATCAACCTATTATTCATGTTGCTAACAATTAAAAACAAATTAAATCAGTGGTTGATAGGCCAATGAATCATATTCGAAACAATTAAAAATGACATGTAATTTAAATAATACATCGAGTGCTTACCATTTTTCCTTTACTCTCAGCAATGAAACATTCCCAATTGTATGTATCTACTTCCAATTTAGTGCATTACCTGTATTATGATGACTTATAATCTATAAAATATGAAAATTTGATTCAAAATATTAGAGATTATATATTTAGAGTGATATTTCAATCTTTATAAAAAAAAAAAAGATTTCAAATTATAGCTAACGTATTTAATTCAATGTTTCTATTATTCCAAGTATATTAGATGGCTTATTTTCCAAGTGTTCCAAATCAGGTGCATAGTATTAATAATTCTTGTGTAACCTATTCTTCCATCCCTTGTACAAGCGTGCATGGTCACAAGTAGAAAACCTTTCAACCTGTCTTCATTTTCAGGAAATTCAAACCTAGATTTTGAACATCTATTCAGTTAGTATATCACTTTAGATGTGTTAGAAATTTTAATAAAATTTATTGTTATAAGTATTACGTTACTTGTACATGCTTTCACATTAGCTCCCAGGCTTTTCACAAACTTTTTCCAATTTTTAACATTCAATGAGCGTTCATCCTAACAACATTTCCATAATAGTTAAACAAATCACGTGCAGTTTCCCCAACAACATGATTTATATCATGAGGCATGTTAATCTTCAATTTCAATTTTCCACCATTGGTCTTCATGTCTACTTTGATGCAGTTCACGACCTTCTCTTCAGCATTATGGCAAATTAAAGAGTCAACATGGGTACATGAATTTGATTTTCCATGATAGTAAGGAACATACAGGACATAGTGCTTATGTGCCCATATATGCATTATAAATGCATTTCCTTTTTCCTAGTGCTTATGGCTAGATAGCTTCAGCTAATATTTTTAGGACATAAAAGGGAATTATGTAACATGATCACAATTGATTTATGACCAATTATGATCATTCAGACTTTTAGTGCAATAAAATTAACAAGTGAGAATGATATGCTAAATCACTACTTTGTTACATGTTTGTCCTAAACAACATAATCATACATCATGGTTTTGACATTTCATGATATTCTTGTGTGTGACAGAAAATAATTAGAAGCCTAATGATGCATTCTTAAACTAAGCAAGAAATAAATTGCTCATATTTTATAATAGGCATTTATTGGCTTGTCAATCGAGGAATCATCTTTACTATTACATCTCGATAAAGAATCAATCATGCTAAGGAACAAATTGCGAAAAGATCATAGTAGCTTACACTTAGAATAAATCATAGCAATGCATTATTAGTGATAGCAGCAACCTAGTCTAGCTTTTGCTACATATGGAAGACATAATTCAGGACAGCCATGAAATTATCTTTATGAGCCTACTATAATTTCCTACAGTGTTTCGTTGTCTTACTAAGCAAAGGGAGCTCTGAATGGATCAAAGGCATTGTATTTTCATGAGGGCAGATTAAGTGGATGTCCTTTATAACAATGAAATTTCAAGGAAAAAAAAAAAGAAAAAGAAAAAGTGAAGTGCACATCAAATACTAAGACAAAGACATCTTACTTATAAAATTATATTTTCAAGTTTCCAGTAAGTAGAAAATAATATATAAATAATATAACACATTACCTATATTAGAATCATTGATTTCGGTTCCATTTTTAATAATTGCATTCATCTACTTCATTTTCCCAATTATTAACTAGCAGTTAGTTTTCTGCTTTATCTATCAGACTTTTTTGTACAAGACTCATCCTTCATCTTTATATCAATTTTTTCCCTGTAACTCATCTGAAACATTACCTCATATAGATGCTTTTGCAGCACGAACTCGAAGAGCTTGACTTTCTCCTCTACCTCAAGTTGCCATTTTGTTTAGGAGGCAAATATAATTGTATTAGCCAACCATAATCTATAATAAAACAAAATAAAACAATAAGATCCATAATCGATTAGACTTATAATGAAAACATTGACATAAAATGTTTGACCAAGACTATGAATAATGTAAGACCTAAATAACATTTTATATTGAGATAAAATTGTACTGTGGAGGAAATGACTCTTCATTTGGCAGCAATAGAGATTGTGTGATCTTTTTGGCTATTTAGGGTAGAGATAAGAATTTTTCCTTAAAATATAATTACTAATTCATTTCATAAATAAAATTAATTAATTATAACTTATTAAGTTATAAAGGAATGCACAAAAAATGCTTAAAATTAGATAAAGCAATCAGTACATTAGCTGTACTTATCTTATTAGCTGATGCTATCCATTTTGATATTTGATTCATTATATCTATTCTTAGCAGCTTCACGAACCAAAAAAAAAAAAAAATAGAAACCATATGTGGTTAGCTAGAAATTGTTTTATCAACTACCATAACATAAAATCCTAAGATGAATGATATGCATTGAATAAACAAGACATTGAGATGCTGATGACAAGAATAATAGGTTCAATTAAAAAAGAGCACAATCATTGTGAAAATGGTAAAAAAAAAAAATTGCAAATTAACAATGTAATTAAATTTTGGGTCCTTACACTTGTTAAACTATCAGTGGCTTCTGATTTGTGTGATTTCGGAATGACATCAGTTTCTACGGTTTGTGAGATATAACAATGATTTTGCTATTTGGGATTGTCTAAGATTTCTTCCATTTGAGATTTTCTTCGATTTAGGAATGACAGTGATCTAGTCATTAATGGTCGGTGATGATGGACTGCCCCACTGCTACCCGCATATTAAGAATCCTAATATTTGTTACCAATTAAAAAAATAAAAGAGATAGAGTAGTTTGAAAAAAAAGTTTTTATAAGTTATTAGATTTTAATATTTCGAAGGCAACACAATGAGTATAACGTGATGTACTTGTCCACAAGTTAAACAAATGTTTTATAAATTTAAGCTAGCTCGACTTATATTATTATTTAATAATAAAAAATATTTTAAATTTAAATTTAATTATAAAATTATATAAATTTAATATAAAAATAATTTTAAATAATTTTAAATTTTGAAATGGGCCATTGACCCTACCCAAATCATCTTAAACTAGCCTAAATAAGTAAATGAAAAATTTTCGAGTTATAATGAACTCAGCATGGACATCTCTTAATACGATGTATAAGATCATTATTTAAAGTTTACTTTAAAAGTAATTATGATAAATATAGCAGCGTATCATGTGAGATATTAAAAGAAGTATAAATAAACACAAAATTAATAAATTTTATATTTAAACATATCCAAACATCTCATGTAATTTATAAAATTAAAAACTGATACAAAAGACTAAATTTAATATAATTCATGATTTTTTTCATAATTATTTTTGGATTGCATTCTCTTATAAAGTATTGTCCTTTTTATATTTCAAGATTTGATTCTTTCGATTTTGATTAACTAAAAGTTTGCCACATCATACAAACATCCTGTGCCTATTAAACTCCTATGACAATCTTGTATCCCACTTCATTTTACCTCAGCATCATTATACCATTCGATTATAATAGCTAATCTAGTATCCCACTTCAGTTTAGAATAATCTCGTATATTGCATATTTTTGTTATATCTAATATACATACATTGTAGAACACGTATATTGCTCGATTAAACATGTGTAACTTATAATGATTAATTTAATTTTGTCCATATAATATTGGATTGTAAAGTATTCTTTGTTTTAAATTGCAAGATTTGATTTTTTAAATTTAAACTTTAAAATCTTAAAAACAAACCTTACGGCCCTAGTAATTTAATAAAGAACTATAAATTTCATAATATTATATTGTGAAGTATTCTTTATTTTTACTTTAGACTTTTACCTTTTCCATTATACAAAGACCAAGAACAGGTGTAATAACTTTATATTGAACTTGTAACGAGTCCAGACAATCGAAGAAACATCATACATAAAGTATTATTCGGTTTTAGGCTACATGACTAGCTAAACTATTATGATTTAGAAGCCTACCTTCAGGGCAACTAATGATATCTCTTTTATAATATTAAACTTTTCAACTAGGTGAATAATTGCGGTAACCAAAGTTGAATCTATTGTGATTTCTTCCTCTCACTCAACCTCAATTTTGCTCACACCCACGACAAGTTTTTTGCCACATTTTTATCAGACAATTATAAATTGCTACAGAGGTATTTAATTTTATAATCGTTCTGTTTTATTACCATATCTTATTGGATTTTTAAATTTTAATATTATTTTTTTAATTCTTAATGAATCGTGGATGATTTTGAGCAAGCAAAATGAATTTAAACAAAAGAACCATTGTTGAGTATAGACAAGGAGTTGCTTTTTCTGGAGTTTGCCTTTGGCCAGGCAAATGTTAATGACCGCATTAGATGCCTTTATAATAATTGTAGGAATATGCTTTTCAAGAAAATATCAGAGATAAGATTTTGCTTATTCAAGTATGGAATTCTTAGTAGTTATACGATTTGGAATTTACACGGAGAATAGGATATGATATGTTCAAAGCTGATGATGATAAAGACCCTAATAAACAGGTTAAACGAGATGATTGCTATTTTATGTGATGCATGTGGTTTGATGGATACGGATCTATATTTTAGTGGTACCTTAGATATGAAAAATAATGTTGAAGTAATGCTTTAAGAGCCCAATGCTGCAGCTGCTAAGTTTTATGATTTATTAAAATATGAGAAGCGAAACTTGCACCCTGGGGTGAAAAAATTTTTAAAGTTTTCTTTCAATCTTAAATTTCTTCACTTAAAATATTTGTACCTTGTGAGTGATATGTACTTTGGTGCTATGCTTGACGTGACCAGGGCTATTATTCGAAATGGAAATATTCTTCATCATATTATGGAGCTAAAATTTAATGAAAGAACTAGGGCTTGACTATGTGAAATCAGATGTTGCGATGATTGTATAATTAATTAAAGTGAACATGAAGATAAATGAGTTTATCCTATTTGTGGTTCATCTAGATGGAAGTAAAATGATGGTAATGCTCACATTCCTCATAAAGTATTATAATACTTTCCTCTAAAATCAAGATTGCAAAGGCTGTATATATTAGACAAAACTGTCTTCCATGCAGTGGCATTAAAAAAAAAAAAAAAAAACCCCGACAGAGTCATCCTGCAAACTTTATTCCTTTCATTTAATGATGAGTATCCTGCATTTGCTAAAGATCCCAGAAATGTGAGACTTGGGTTAGCTTGTGATTGGTTTCAATCATTTGGGAACATTAATTCAAAACATGACATCTGGCCTATAATACTTATTCTGTATAATTTGCCTACTTAGATGTGTATAAAGGAATTTTATTATATGCTTTCACTTCTAATCCTTAAACCTGAAAGGACATAGATATGTTATTGAGGAGCTTAAATAGTTATGGGAAGTTGTTGATACAAATGATGTGCAAAGCGAGCAAAATTTTAAATTGCATGCAATAGTTTTGTGGACGATTAGCATTCCCATGCATATGAATATCTATCGGGGCGGTTAACAAAATAATTTCTCGCATGCACTTCGTGCCATAGCACTTTTATTTCGCTAAAAGGTTCATGAAAAATGTGCTACATTTGTCATCGACGATTTTTACCAAAAAATCATTAGTGGAGGAAAGATTAAATGTCATTTGATGGAACTAGAGAGATGAAGACTGCACACAAATAATTGGACAAAGAACAAGTGATAAGGCATTTTGATTTGTACCAATATTATCGGTTTAGTAAGGGTACCGAAAAGAAGTCCAACGCAAATAATAACATTTTTAATTGGAAGAAGAATAGCATATTCTTCCAATTTCCTTACTAGAAAAATAACTTGTTTTGGTCACAACCTAGACATCATGCATAGTTAAAAAATGTCTGTGCTTGGAATTGATGAATATTACGAGGAAAAATAAAGCCAATTTGAGTTCGCATTATGATTTAGTTAACATGGGTATAAGGTTTAAATTGCACCTAGTTTCAAATGTTGCAAAAATTTGAATGCCAAGCCCTTGTTATGCGTTTGTGTGCATCTTGTTGATTCTCGATGAGTATTTGTCATATATTTCTCTTTGTGTTAATGAAAAGGAAAGAAACATATCATCCATGAAGAGTCATGATTGCCATTTTTTAGGAGCTACTTCTTCTTTTAGTAATACGAACTATTACCCAAAGAAATTTGTACTCTTAACTTGAATTAAGTGCTTTCTTTCAAGACATATGCTGTAACAATCTTGATTATGATGATCTAGATGGATTATAAAAGCATAACCTTGGGTAAACCTGAGATATTTTTTTCTCTTTCCATTTTTGATATTATGGTGCACTTGATATTGCATTTACTTCATGAGGCTAAACTTGCTGGTCCTGTAACTTACTAATGGATGTATTCTGTTGAAAAGGTAATTTGTTCATTTGCACTTGATTGTAATTCAATTGTAAATATCGTTCAATAAGGATTTACAAGTTTATTTTTTGTCAAGTACTTGCACAAATTGAAGTCTTATTGTCGAAACAAAGATCGTCAAGAGGGTTCAATTGCTTAGGTTAGATAACCGATGAATGTCCTATATTTTGTTTTAGGTATAGAAAGATATTGATACTAAGTTGGTTTGAGCAATTCTTAGTAATGATAGATGTCATGTGTCCCAATCGAATAATGGACTTCAAATACTTGTACAAAAGGGTCAGGCCATAGCGAAGGGTATAGCGCGTAAACTTCCTTTAGTAGAGTTGCACCAAGTCTCTTCATATGTACTATATAATTTTGATGAAGTACTATTTGTAGAGCGCATAAAGAGCATTTACAATTAACTTCGTTAAGAAATTTGAAAGAGACATAATGCTGAATTCGTTTAGTGGTTTTGTAGACGCATATGTATATCATTTATGTTTCTTATATACTTAAAGTGTTGTATTAATAAATGTAGATTATTGTCTGAGGTTATGAAAACTTAGATTATGTCTAAGGTTATAATATATTCATTCAATTAAATAATTTTAACGTATTGTCTAATTTGATAAATGTCCGAATTGTATGCCGTCGAATCAGTAGGCATTCAACTATTTCATTTATTACAAATTCCTATATGTTTTGCTAGAAGGTCCAATGCCTATACTGTCAATGGCTTTAGATTCCACACTCTTGATCGCCAAAAACAAAAAATAGAAAAACTGAAAACAATGAAGTAATAGTGAGTGACGATTGCAATAGCCAAGAGAAACAAGACTATGGTG